>NW_022258270.1:213766-262913 GCF_009602425.1 Actinia tenebrosa
AACCAGCATGGCAGCTATATGTCACATGCACAGAAGACATGGCCACCATTTGACATAACAAAAGAATGCAAAACCATGGCCGCCATGCTGGTTGGTCAAAAGAACAAAGTTCAAATGCTTTCTTCAAGCCAATCAGCATGGCAGATATATGTCACATGCACAGAAGACATGGAAACCATTTGACATAACAAAAGAATGCAAAACCAAAACTTTTGCTGAAGTCAGCTATAATGTCACATACACCCAAGAATCATTTAAAGTGATTTATGAAGATGTTTTCAACGAACCTCTGGGCCACCACGATCGCCCTTTTCTCCTTTTGGTCCTTGACTTCCCTCTAGACCTGTTAGGCCTCGGCTTCCTTTTTCACCTTGTGGTCCTCTTTTGCCTGGTGGTCCTTGATCACCTGGGACAGAGAACAACCAAGTTAATAAGGTACCACGATGATCTAATAAAGCACGCCTATCCTACAGGAATCATAACATCTTTCTCCCTGATTAGTAGGGCACTTGTGCCCGGCTAGAAGAAATAGCGGCATTAATAAAGTTATTATTATATTATTATTATTATTATCTAATTACATACCTCTGTCACCCTTGTCTCCTTTTGGCCCTGGAGGACCTGGATCACCCTTTAGACCAGAAGGCCCTAAGATGCAAGCAAAAGATACTAGGTTAGTAAGCATACTTAAGTCACTGTTGCTCAAGGTTAGCCTCAATAAATTATTCATTTGTTCAAGTAAAGGTCTGTGGATCAACTTTTAAATTCCAATTGGAATTTATTGGATTTAAAAAACTACACAATTTGGTAGAGTAAATAGAATTACACAGAGTAATTTTCATTTAGGCTCTTCTAGATCGAATTAGAGATTAGAAGTTGATTTTTGTGGAGGGAGGAAAACTAGAGAACCCGGAGAAAAACCCTTAAAACACAGGAGAGAACCAACAAACTCTACTCACATACAACGAATCCGAGGATCGAAACCCGGGTCGCATTGGTGAGAGGCACACGCTCTCACTGCTAGGCCACCCATGCTTCCCATAAGAGCCACTGTTAAATCCAATTATTATTTACTATTGATTTTATTTTGAATTTCAAAGTGTTTAGAATTGTTTAAGTCATGTATTCTTCACTTTACACTGCAGTTGATATATGTGAATATTTTGTGATGTTGAAAATGAGAAAATGAGTCTGTAATCAAGGAATACAGTGGTGTTTGACTAATTCAATTGGTTTCTTTTGTCTTGCTCTCATTATATAAACACTCCTTCTCTACCACCTCTTTCTGTTTTACTTCGACGAAGGACTAGTGTCCCAAATGTCAGTAAGTTTTTTCATCTTTTCATGGTGTAAAATTTACCCTTTTATCATTACTATTAATTCAAAAAAGGTTTATTACAGGCCTTCTTTGAAGAAGTAAGATGACCTCTGTACACCTTTCTGATAAAATATTCTCAAGTAATAAGCTGTAGTCTGTTATACTACAGAATATGCATTTAACACCATACCTTGTTGACCTGTTAATCCTCTTTGACCTGGTAACCCAGATTGACCTAATGACAACAAGATTAAACATAAGCTCCATATGATATATACATTTAAACCAAGTCAATTGCAGCACAAAACAATTTCTTACAAGGGTAGCAGCTAAAAGCTAGTACCTAACAAACCTGTAGCCCTCGTTCCATCATTGATTAGAACTTACTGCAATTTCTTTGAAGGGAGGAAAACCAGAGAACCCTGAGAAAACCCTCAAAGCACCGAAGAGAACCAACAAACAACTCTACTCACACACAAAACTTGTTCTGAGAATTGTTCCCATTGGTGAGAGGGGAGAGCCTACGTGGCAAGCAGTTGATGTAATGTATTTATAAAAATACAATGAATCACACCTAATACAATAGAATACGATAGATTTTCTGAATACATTGCATCATCTGAGTGCTATGTAAGTTCTCCCTTGGTGAGAGGTGGGCGGTCTCTTCACCTCTATACCATCAGTGCTTTGCAATATAGCATACTGTAGCAATGACTGACTCACCATGAGGTCCTTGTGGTCCTTTCTTTCCTCTTCTTCCTCTTGGACCTGTGTGCAACAATATAATGCAATGTCAGAGGGTAATATGGCTTGGTAAACAAGCTTCAGGAATGTTAATTTAAATTTAAAAATGTCATGTACCTTTGGGTCCTGGTGGGCCTGTGATGATTGAAAGAAAAAATGCATGTAAGAAGAAAATTATCCTGTGGTTCGAGTAAAATTATACTTTATTTGTTTTAAAATGTCTATCATATTGTTTAAACACATTTAGATTTTCCAATGCTGCTTTCAAAATTCCTTCTTATTTTTTCATTTATTCACTCTATTTCTTTCATTCTAGGGCTTAAAATAATGCCAAGACATCAGACAATGTCTGCACAGAATTGGCGCTTGTCTGGTCAAATCTTTGCCGGTCATTTTGACCAGTAATGTTAAGCCAGAAACGAGGTTTGACCAAGATTAGACTAATTGTGCCAGTTATCATGACTGGCGGCTGAATGGCCATCATTTTAAGCCCTGTCAATCTTTGTCTTTTTCTTTTTCAAGGGCCAAAAGTTTTTTTCCCTTCTTTATGTGTCACCCTACTTCACTTTGCTTCTTTTTCTTTTCCTTCTTCTCTAACACAATACACAACCTTAAGGCAGCTTAAATATTTACTGCTACAGGTACTAATAATTGCTCATCATAGCATTTAAATACTACATAGTTATACTTCCTCTGATAAATATTTTTGCACATTTTTGTAAACATTATCATTTTTTTGTAAAAATATCTTCAGGCAATAAAATCAAACAAAACTAAAAATATCCTTAGCAACAATGACACATATGAATATAATTCTTCAAAATATATTTATATTATTTTATGTGCACAAGAAAGAGTATATCTACACATATATGACAAACTGATAAGGGTCATTAAATAGCAATTTTTGAAGTAAGTGCTCCAAAGGAATCAGGATCAATGACATGACATGTAATGGATACCCTTAAATGACTCTGACTCTGACCTGGTCAATAATATATATTCTAGTTGGAAGACCTTAAATCCAAAAATAGCATCTACATATACATATATAAATTAAATGAAATCTTTATCAAACCCTGAAACAATTTCTGGGCCAATCTATAGTTCAGTTGGGACAAGGAATGGACATGGCAAACTCACAGATTGTTGGGTTTTGCAAATGAAGGTAAACTGGAGAACCCAGAGACCTTGAAAATCCTCAAGGGAGAGACCTAACAATTAAACTCTACTCACAAAACTTTTGCAAAAAAAATATTGAAACTTTCTGGTATGGCAAATTGTCATGAACACTGGATATTGAACATTTACGTAACAACATCTTATATACAAACTGTGGTTATTTTCAGTGAAATTTAAATAATTATTTAACTTTGAAATGATTATTGAGAAGTTTTTCAATATTCTGCGAACTCAGGCATTTCAACGGCTTGTAGTGAAATTTGTTTTTTTTACTGCAACCAGTCAAGAACATAAAAAATACCAACATGTCCATTTTTGATTGACAGAAGCAAGAAACCAAATTTCAGTGTGTAGCTTTTAATTGAACTACCAAGTTCGCAGAATATTTAAAAAAGCAGTAATGTTTTGTGAAGAGCCCCAATTAAACCAGCTCTGCTGAACTGGGCATCTCTGCTTAAATATTGCCCATAAATGAATAAATATTAAATAATATTTTTGTCTGGGCTGATGATCTAAATCGAGGCACAAGCAGGTAGTTCAAAGATTAAATTCAAATTTATTGGGCAATTGGAGATGTATCCAGAAAAAAACTCTTGAATCAGGAAAGAGACCCAACAAACTTTAATTACACTGCATAGATTTTCTCAATAGTCCAGGATTCTATAGTCCGGGCTATTACTGATAAAGTGACTGTAGTATCACTCAGTAGCCAATCAGAATGGATGATTTATAGTGGTTTTTTAGCCTTATACCCATAGATAGCAGTTAAGGATATATCTTATTATTAATATTTAGTTTACTCCGACAAAGGACTAGCATCCGAAAAGTTAGTTTTTTCATGTTTTCATGGTGTAAAATTTATCCTTTTATCATTACTATAGTTTAAACAATAGTATTTTGACATTAATGATGTGAAAATAGTCCATTTATATTTACCATAAATCTAGAATTAACATTACCACAAGAAATTAATGGAATGGAAGCTCAAAGAGGGAAAAAATCTGAGCAAAGTTTGAAGAAAGTCTTAATTTATCGGAATGTACAAGTAAAGCTAGGTCATTAGGGGCACAATATCACAATTTTGAATGAAAATAATAGGTCATAAATAACATTATGTCCTGTGTATATATACCTAGGCCTAACAAATACTTCATTTATGCTTGTTGGATGAACACAATATTCTTTGTTAAAACTGCATAATAGTAGTAACTAAGTAAAACCCTTTACTCTGACGAAGGATCAATGTCTGAAATAATAGTACATTTCTAAACTTCTTTATGATGTGTTAATAATATAAGTTTCCCTCTGTTTCAGTCGTAATAATTAAACACACCAATGCATCCCAACTATTAATCGCTAGTCATTATTTATTTATACCTTTGTAAAAATTTAAAAAATATATATATATATATTTGATTTGATTTGCATAATTATGTGTTGGGCTCTGTGTATAGCCTGCATATACAGACTTGTGTGTCGTTCAGCAGCATGGAAAAAAAGAGATTTAAATTATGAAATCATTCAAGTGCCAACTGGCTTGTTTAGCCTATGGCTATTACAGCTGGCGTGTACCAATCTTCTGTATTCTTGTAGTTAATTAGCAAAAAACTAGCATTATACTGGTAAATGTTTAATTGAATATCTAATTTGATGAATCAAAGAAAAAAAAATGTATAAGGAATATTATCCAATGAGGTAAATCCTTAAATTGTTTATGAAATAATTGACAATTTATAATCGAACACATGCCCGATAGGACAACTAAATTGTATGATATATTTAGTCAGATATGATTGATAAAAGCTATATATATTTGTGCTATATTTGGAACACTTTTAAAATCTCTCTTGTATTTAATGGACTACCAAACCGCATTGAGATTTTACTTAATATTTGTAATTGGAAACATTATTGATTTTGAGGTCTGGCTAGCAAGTTAAGAGCACAATATGCTGAACAAATTGTGTGTCAAATCTTTTTTGACATGGTTATTTGTCATGCAGGCAAAATTAGCTAGCTCAGACAATAACACTCAATTCACACATCATGGCTTTGACTTCATTGAACCACAGTGCACATTAGGAATAAATTTACATTCAAACAAATACAAACAAGAGCAGCTATATTGATTTCTCAATCATGTGAAGTGAAGCTGCTAAAAGGGGTTTTGCCATGTGCTGTCATGTTATCAATGTGGCACTGATTGACTCAAAGATTCCACAGCCATCTGAAATGTTTTATGCTCAAAACATATCCTGTGTGCTATGAATGATTATAAACATAAAAAGATGTACAATAGACAGACTGATAACATCTAGGTAATTATACACCTAAGCTACGATGGCAGATAGTGGAGAGTTGATATCATTAGCAAGTTCTAATACAGGCCGTTGTTGTCCAAAAATAAACTATCCTAGCCTTCAATCATCTGCTGTAATAAACTTCAATCTGCTATTAATGGATTTAAAAAGGAATATTTTGTTATGGAGCTGGTGTTTGGCTTGGAATTCTGACAGAGCTCTTGCTAAGGGAATGGGTTTACCAAGTTTGATAGGATCCAAAAGATTTTGATAAATCGTCAAGCACTAAAGTTATCAATGTTAGATCTTTATCTTGTCTTCAAACCAAAATAAGAAGAGAAACTATAGAAACATTCAATTGGTTTTTTGTATGAATTTGTTTAGTAAATAATCAAGTAAATTTGACACAAAAAAATAGTTATAAACTTGTGTATTAGCAAAAGAGAACTAGTCAGAATTAATTCCAAAACTAATAGATTTTTCCTTAGAGAAATTTTTAATGTACAAAGATTTTCCTTAAGAAATAAATATTTATAAAATTGGACGTATAGTTAATTAGATAAACGATAGACTGTAATTCAGTTTAGTAAAGCTAATCAAGAGCATATTTGAGTATTGAGTTCTGTTTTATGGAGCATTTCCGAAATGAGAAGATACAACGATTATAGTTTGATGTTTTTCTTTCTTATTGTTTTGCGGGGCATCCGAGACACACTTGCAGGGCTATGATAATCACAATATTAGGAGGGTTCAGTGCTTTGTTCTATTCGATTACCTGTCAATTCTTCTCCATCATGCATGACGAAAAGCTAACTGAGCACGCTCGCGCTGGGGTACGCTAAACAAAAACACATCAACCAACGATTAATCGCTACAACAGCGAGAGGGCTTCCCGAAAACGTTCATTTCCAACAAGAAAAGATTAAACCCACTAAAAACCTGCGCTTATACACGTATGAGTTCAGCGATGCTGTTTTCTTTAAGGATTAAGCTCTCGATTGCTCGGCAATGATCTTGGAAGATCAAAGCTTGGTAGAATCACGCAGTAGAAATAGATCAAAGACGGCCATTTATAAGTCACTTGCACAACACAATACTAGATTTATTCATACTAGCAAAAGTTCTGCATGGTTGCTTGCCTATAGCCGCATAGTAAATAAAACTCTTAGAAGTACTTTTCCTCACGTAAAATTAGGGAATAAACTAGAGGTTTATGAGACGAAAATATCTTCTAAATGAGCTTGCGAAAGCTTATGGCGAGATTTACAGTCCTAGAAATGTTTGGAGACTTAATTGTAACGTACATTCCAATACACTCATTCATACGTACACTCTGCAGTTGTCTTCCATACGCCATGGTAAAGAATCTTAGATACCGACTTCCTGGTTCAAACTATCGTAACTACTTCAATGAATGAAAAAATTTAACGAGCAGTACTTCAATTCAGACTCATTTGGCTCCAAATGTGACACATAATTAGGCTTAGTACTTCACAACAAACTACTAAAATTTTATCTAGTAAATTTACTTACCTGGCTGGCACGTGCAGACGTCTGATCGAAGCCTACTTATTCTCTCTTTTATATGCTCTTTTGCCCATTTCTTGAACTTTTTTTTCGACGATTTGGCAGGTCTCGTTGGGTTTGTGTAATCCGTACTTCGCCGCCAAACTGCACTCTAGAGTTGACAGAATTAAAGGAAAAACTTTTACTCATACAGCTCAATAAACTGCTATCTCAAATTACAAGAGACGAGGAAAAAAACGGTCGTCAGAACGTAAAGTTTCTTCGAAATGAGCAGCAAATTCGTCTGCTTTTGAAGGCTGTACGCTATGTATAGTACAACTTATAAACACAATAAATTACCTTTAAAATTTCACTTGTTGTGAGTGAAATTGGTCCAGATGTAGTCGGCTGTAGAGATGAATTCGCTCTCTCCCGACCCGAGTCCGTAAGTGTAGAATTTTTATGTCGTAGTGAATTGCTGCCATTATTCGATCCAAACAATCCAAGCGGATTCACCGATGGCTGAGTTCTAGTGTCCCCGTTCGAGACTTCGGCTTCGTTTTCCAGTTTCGATAACCGTGTTTTAACATTTTCGAGTCTTAGGAAGACTACTATGAACAGACACATAAACACGAGATTTAAAATGATCAAGACGGTAATCAGATTTCTCGAAGAGAGCGCCGAACTACCGCAAGTACAATTCCTTCGATACGTGACATCCTCGTTGTCTTCGATTTTGTCTTGACGATTATTTAAGCCATCGGAGTTTCCATCCATTCTTCAAATTATCTACCACGTGTGATGCTAAGCGTAGTAAACCCAACCTTACAACATTTTCCTTCTTGTGCAAGGTTTTCCATCAATGGATACGACGGTTCGAGCTCCTTACAACTCTTACTCGATCACATTTGCAGTACGCGTATCGTATTCGCAAGGTACCCGTAAAAATGACTCTATAAACCCTGGTAGTACTGAATCGCGCCAAAACCCTCTCACTTGAGACAATGGCCAATGTCAGTCTTCGCGGAAGACTTGCACGTGTGTTACGTTCACAACAACATAACTGACAACATCTAAATCATTCACTGGGGTTAAGCCAATCACATTGCGTACTGAATCGGATATAAATAACTGGTGATTGGTCCATACAATAGAGGCCTGCTTTTCACACCTTTATACCCAATGGCTTTGTTACGACTGTAGACTTAAACAGCTTATTTAATTGTTCTCTTGTCAACCCAATGCTATCTTTTGTGTAAGTTTAGGTTGCGCTTTTGCAACCCGTCGTGAACAAGGCAGTGTAGTTCCACCTTTGCAGCAATATCACTGGTTGGCAAAGCTTTGGAGGCTGATAGCTGTTGGAATAGTAGGGAGCACAACGCTGAGATGAGCTATCGAATGCCCTGTGTACACAACTCGCGCTTTGCCGTCATGAAATCGTGTCTTTCTGGCTGACTGCCAGAATAACACATGGCATTTATTATACTATTCCTTGGCGATTATGGCGAACTGGTTTAGCGTGACGACTTATTACGGTCTCATGAAATGAGTTGGGCGGTACGTAAAAGCACTCTATTTTACTAAAAGAATTCAGTCTTTTTACCCGATTTACTACCAAAGTATTAGTCAAACAGAAAGCCAAAGAAGAGAAAAGTAAACACGAACGCTGCCAAGAAATAAACAGGAAATACTTAATCAAGAAATAGGCAAAATGACTTAGTGATCTCATTGATTCACGCACTTATTGGATCTAATATTTGTTCATAGTATTGAGTAAGATTTTGATGTGATGTGTGCCATCGTCAGGGAGCCATCCACGGTCGTTTCAATGTTAATTCTAGGTAGCGTTTCCGTTCGACCTTAGTGAGTTCGCGGTAGGGACGGGAATTTTTAGGCCCCTCCACCTTGAAAAGCCATAGAAAGGTCAAACAGAGAATGAGATTAATACGTGTAGTGGTTTGTAATGATGTGGTCCTCTCTACGCACGACAAAGAAGTTTGCCAAAATGTACAAGAAAGTAAAAAAGAAATTTAAAATGTCTGGAAAAGAGTTTGAAGATATTGCAGAGACTTTAAAAACTTTTTTGAAAATTCGACGCAAGGTTTACTTTGTGAACGAACTAAATAAACAAAGCGATTCCAAGAAGAGTAAAATGACTTTAAATTTCTATTGACAATCGTAATAACCTAGCATTTGACCATGAGATTACTTTGATATAGTCATGTTAAATAGTTAAGAAGCCCTAGCAACAGTTTTGACAAGTTTTCGATGTTAGAAGCCAAACTGAAGAATTTATCCATCAACAAATCCGAAGCTAAATCTTAATCAATCCTAATCTTTTTTAGGTTAAGATTAGATGTATGTTTAAATCCATTAATAAGTTGGGCTTAGGGGCTTATGAGTAGCAGTTTTATTTTACAGAATTGTCTGACACTAACTGAATTAGGAATAAACTGAGAATTTTAGCAGTAAAGATATTGACAGTCAATATTAGGCTTTTTACGCCCGTCTGGAAAAAAAGTCAACATGTAGCCAAGGTCAAACTGGACACTTTTTTTTGACATTCGAACATTTAAAACTTCGTCTGTAATTGAATCCATAGCTGAAAAATTCAATTGACTCATAAAAGCATCAATCTAAGTTTTGTTACATTAAATGCGATGTGGAAGTTCCTATATTTTTTGTTGGTTTTTTGGCGGAATACATCTGTGACGCAAGTGGTAGGTGTTCAAAAGAAAGTAAGCTGTACGGGAAGTGACAGTACATTTCCGTTATTAGATAACGGAGGGGGAGATGCCCCGCCCAGGTTCGCTAATAATGGTGTAGTAACTATACCTTGAATTGTCAATAGAGCACCTCTTTTCGGTGAAGACACATCTTTCGGGCTAAAAAAATCCCCCTGATCTATAGGAAACGAGCTAGAAATATAGAGAAATTGTTAAATAATTTTTCTAACAATTTGATAGTTTTTTTTGTTTTTTGTTTATTTTTAATTTAAAAAAACAATGCTACGTAAATTTGAATTCTTGTGGCATGCGCAACATCCGACGTTCTCGCCTTGGGCTAGTTTTAGGAACTTCTCGAGTATGCTATCATCCGGGTTGGTGAATGCGCCAAAAATATCGTCACACAAAATCATTAGATGTACGCTGATGTAATAATGGATTTAACTGGTTCAATTTACTAGATTAAGGCGTATGTTTTGCCGGATATGAGATATTCTTACCAAGGGTAATCTCATCTCTTGACGAAAGATTGTTCACTCTCGTTGAGCGTTTTCTTCCTATAGATGCGGCGGTTTAGTCAAAAGTAGAAATTTTATATGTAGTCACCTAAAGTAGCTGAAAGTTTTGGTTTTAGGAACGGAACTATTTTTGAATTCTTATTGTGGAATGAAAATCTCATGCAAAATCTAGTTGTTCAATACTGCTGAATGACATCCTACTAGTGAGTGTTTCCCGCGAATTCGTGGAAACTTTCGCAAACTGAACTCGGACATCCAAACTAGGGATTTTAATAAATTAATTTTGACGTCATTTCCACAGCTTTTGTACAAGTTGTTGATTAGCTTTGGTTTTGGATAATATTTGGCGACTTTAGAGTCGAAAATACC
Source organism: Actinia tenebrosa (assembly GCF_009602425.1). The sequence continues at coordinate 224,430 of NW_022258270.1, forward strand.
TCCAAAGCTGGGAGATTTTACCGATGTTAGTTGATGTTGTTAGAGACAACAGCCCCCCCAGTGAAACTGTGTGCAAAGTTTGACAACTCAAAGCTGTAAACAAGAAGCAAATCCCATAAGCCTACCAGGATGTCATGCAGAGTATTTTGAAATAGCGGGGGTAAAAGTGAACGAAGAAAAACGGGTTTTCAAAGAAAATATACCAAGATTTACCCAAAGGATTAATGAAAAATGAATCTCGGTGGAACGCTAAAAAAGGTTGGACAGATAAAACTGATGCCCGAAAGGAATTGTTTTACAAAAAGACAAAGCTGTTAAAAACCGTTGGTAATGAAATACATTAGAAGCAAGAATGTCCGGTCAAGTTTTTCTTATCCATTGTTCTGGTTTTTCTTTTCTTTTCTTTTTTTTTTTTTTCTTGTTTGATAAAAAGATAAATTGGTTCTTTTACTTGCAAGCAGCCAATGACGTCATGGCTAGGATAATTCGATCAGGGGTTAAAGGAGGAGAGGGGAGAACAACGAGGAGTGGCCGAATCCGCATCTAACCACAAAGGGGTTTGCGTTCGGGTAATAAAGATTGAGGGTAAATATAAGGCAATTATGATAAGGAAAACAAAGCAACAATACGAGAGATAATAGACCTTTAAAGCATAACTAGTGGTGTATACTGGTGTGGTTAGATAAGGTAATCAGTGTTATCGATAAAGATTGTAATCATTGTTTTTCATGTCACGATAAGAACCCATGTTACGTCAGGGTCGAAAGTTTGAAATCGTATTACGACAGAAAAGCCTCCTTTTCTGAGATGAGATCAGAAAAGCGACTTTCCCCTCAGTGCTATCTATATATTATCCATCTTATCCTGAGAATAGCTCTTGTCTCAAGGTTTATCAATGCGGCACTATCAACCGCTAGACCTTAGTCAATAAGCCTTTCTGAATGCAATAGCTAAACTCTAATATCAATATTTCTTTTACTAGAAGGTTAAAACCTATCACAAAATTTTTCCCGTGGCTTGAATGAGCGGTTGATAAAAGTGATGTGAACTAGATAATCCCTAACTTATCCCGTAGGATCAATACCGTGTTTGACTTTTGAGTATACGTGCCTTTATATCTGTAAGCATGATCTTTGAGACGCTAAGCAAACAAGAAGGAAGTGACAATAAGATGAAGTTGTAGATAAAGTGACTGGTCTGTTTCTATGGTATTTAATCATCTCAGACTGGGGGGGATTTTTAATGCGGGTAAATGGCGGAAATGTAGAATGACTTGTGTTCTGATTTAAGACAAATATATAATGTTATGGCGTTCTTCTCAACGCGTAAACCCTTAGAAGCTGCGAGGTAAGGTCATAGTTGTGACAGACGAGTTTAAGAGTTGGTTTCAAAATAGTACGAGTTTGAAACGTTTTAAAACCTACCATCAAGCCACTTCTAGAAAGAAACTAATCACGGGAGGGGGGAGGGGAGGGTGCCGACAATTTCACCAATAATATTACCCGAAGGTAAGCTCGAATTACAAAACTAATTTTTTAAAGTGAAAACATCAGTAAAATCATGATTGGGTCTTCTTTAACTGACAGCTCTAAAAAGGAAGAAAATTACAGATGCTTATCTACATGCAAACAAGCCGATGTATGGCTCTCTCGTGCTGATGAGGTGATCAGTGGTTCGACTCGATCAAGAAGTCTGGCGCCAAGAGGGTTGATGTTGGTCAATGAAACTATAGAATTAGACCACTTCATAAAATAAACATTGTTAATATCCGAGGTCATTTGTTATTGGTCTTGACAACGAGACATCTTTGCAGTGACTCGCAATGTTGGTAACGTCGATAATGGTCTTTCGTTACTTCTAAGTAAGGGTTTGTGGGGGGGGGGGGGGGGGGGGGGGGGGGGGGGGGGTAGGGAGAGGTCAAAAGTTCACTGCAGATACAAACCGAGGAAATAAAAGAATAAGAAATAAGAGAATGAAACTAGGAATTGCGTGTGTCTATATTTGGTAGATAGGAGAGGGTAAGGCAGAATGCGTGATTCAAATTATGGCAATAGATACGTAAGCTAATATATTGACTTGTGTCTGTCCATGTCTGTCTCCCCAATTAAGCACCCAAGCTAGAGAACAAGCCGTTGCTAGGGGTGACGGAGGACAGACACACAAGTGATACTTTGTTGAATTCATACAATGCTCTACTCATAAACCTTTTGTCATTGATGTATTGAGGTAAAAATTGGCTTCTTGGGTTGCAAGTATCCTGGCGCCAAATCTTAAATGATCAAGGAAGGTCAAAACACTTGCGGATGGGACTAACGTAAGAAGCATTCTCTTATTTATTCCTAACGATAATTGAAAAACTAATAGTGCTACTACCAGCAATGATTTAAAATGGAAAAAACAAAGCCTTTTTACACGTGCTGCAAGAGCATTTTTGTTAAATGTGTCACGATTGCATGGTTGAAAAACATACTAGATACTTGACTATTGTTGGCAAATAGATTAGTGAAAAGATATAAGAAATGAATTGACGTGAGAAAGGTCAATAGGGATATAACAGGAAGATTAGAGTGAATATCTTTCGTGTGGAACATCACAAATGGTTATGATAATTTTACAGACGAGAGAAATCGTGTGAGGGAAGTACAGAGATAAGTAAGGAAGGAAGGAAGGAAAGAAAGGAAGGAAGGAAGAAAGGAAGAAAGGAAGAAAGAAATCCGGAAATGAAAAATTGGGAAGAAACATTGAATCGGGACACGTGAAGATAAGATAGAAGGATTAAAGAAAATTGGAAAAATAGGAAGGGAGAAAGGAAATCAGGGTTGCAAAATATAGTGGATTGGCAGAACCGGCTCAATAAGTGTGAGAAGCACTCCGCTACGCTTCGTGCTTCTGCTAACACTTCTCTAATAACAATATTTATTTCTTTCGACAGTAAACCTATGTCACATTAGTGATTTACAATAGGAAACTGCCAGCCCCCGCGAGCTTTATAACTGCACACAGCACGCGCGCGCGTTTTCTATTTCTTCAGTACATCCTTATTAAGAATCGAGATTCTCATGGTGCGAGGGGGATTGCGATCCCCACAATTCTCCCCCTGGATACGCCCCCAATGACACCACGATTGGAATGTTTCATTGTAATTTAGTGTTGTTTGATTACCTTAGATTAAAAACCATTTGAAAGTCTATTTGTTTGTGTAATACAATTCGATGGTAGAAAAAGCTGGCGTGATCAGCTTCACAGAGGGGATTCCAATTTCATTCTACTGAGCGTAAAGAGCATGATTAGCTTCACAAGATCTTACTAAAGGGGGGTTCTATGGCACCCACGTAACCACCCCTAGTGGACCTGCTACTGGAGTCGGGTAACACTAGGAAGATGACTGATCAAAAAGAAACACCTCTAAAAAGAATGATAATAAAAACAGACGAAAAACAAACAAGCAACAACCGCGTCCGATCACGACAAAAAAATAATTAGAGTACAGTGAACTAAACTCTCTAGCCCGCTAGCCCGAGGGCGTTTCTGAACCGACATGGCTATATGGCATTACACACTGCAGTTGATGTTTTTATACATACTAGAATATCTTAGACCGCTGGAGAAAATTGGTTTAATACGCTATTTACAATCAATTGCGTGCATGGTATATACAATACATGAAAAGATAATATTAGGATATTATTAGTAATAAAATACGCCGTAAACAGCAGCCACGCAGAAGAATGTGTCCTAAAGAAAAAGATAAAAACGGTTTGTCAGAGATTATGTTTCCTTGGATCTCAATCGGTCACTACATTGTCAATGGTTATTTGCCTGCTTTAGTCATGCAAACTACTTTAAAATTACCAGTCTTAAACGAACACTGCTTATGGCTAATGCTGGAGTTCATTCTACTGAAGGCTATCGCAAACAAGACTAAACCTGCTACAAGCTACAGAATTAGGTAAACAACTGTAAAATTCCATATTATAGTGATAATGATAATAGTAGTTTATAGATGCAAAATGCAAAACAAGCGAGGTGTTACTTGTTGCGCAAGGAGGTAAACATATGAACTGACCAAAATGCATTCAGGGCAGCAAAGACAAGACTAAGTTTTAACAAATTGTGCGAAAAATAGGGCTTTTCCATAAAGCTCCATGACTTTGGATAAAAGAGAGCAAATTACGTAGAATGCTTTGAAAGCACACGCTCCAATCTCGGGGAAAAGAAAAAAATCGCTCTTTGATGTTTTGAATAACTGAAGGAGCGATTCGGAATGCGTTGTTACTTGGCGAGCGACCAGAATATCCAGGGCCACGGAACCACTCTGGCACAAGGATAGACACTATTCATCTAATCATACTGATACAAAAGCACGACACTAATTGTGTAGATTAGCCCTGGGCTGTAACAATTAGCATGTGCCTTAAAAGACTCAACTCTTTATTTATAATTTGTATTAATCTTTGTAAAAATGCCACTAATTAATTTTAAAAAGTTTTAAAACTAAAAGTACACGGCACGGTCATGTGATGGTCATGAACAAAACATCCGTACCGGATAAGGGATTTAAGTGACCAAGTTATTATTCAAACGAGGAGGATTGAAGAAGTAATAGACAGTTAAAGGGGGGGGGGGGGGGGGGGGGGGGGGGAAGGCAGGCAAGATGTACCTCATGAAATGGTGAAGTATTAACACTTACATGGTTTACCATCATTCTCTACCCCTCCCTTCCCCTCTCTCTAAGCTATGCCCAATCAAATCTAACCACGTGCGAGTTGGGTGTTACCAAATCACTGATATACGAGTGGCAGGGGCGAAATACGATTAAGGAACCAAATATTTACCTAAAGATATGACGTCAATGATGCAATACCATGTTTACTCAGAGCAAACACGACCAGTACATACCCGGCAACTGTTTTGTTACCTACGATGTTTTACACCACAATCACCAAGTTATTAGTAGTAATGAAATTCGTTCGCAAGAAACGCGAGGAATGTTTGCACGGCATCTTAGCTATGCCATGTTTTCAGACGATTAAGGTAGACAAGAGGCAAAGGTCGGTCAATAACTTGAGCTGTCAGCTGGTATATATCTTCACCTTTTAAACTCTAAATGATCTGATGACAGGTTACCGCGTCAAAGGTGTAGTGCTACTATATTCATCGTTGGACTAGGTAAACAAGATCATCATGCAAATGACAAAGGCACACTTTAGGAACGAGGGAGACATTGGACTTCCTAGTATGTCAGGCACGAAATACTTTGGGTACAACGACATGGTTAAAAAAGGTTAAGAAAGAATATAACAGATATGAGATGTATATCTGTATATCGGTGTAATAATAACAGATTGATGATCGCTCTTAGAATACGAGTACCCTAAGAATGACGTTTATAGTCAAATGGAATGCATATAAATGTTCGCTGATTGGCTAATTCGTTTGAGCTGACAGAAGAAGAATTTCCTGATCTCTGCCTTAGCACGGAAAGCAGTACTTATCAAAGACTTATCGGCCAACAGAAATATGGAAAGGAGAGGTGGATGGAGGTTAGACGTAATCGCAAACAAAATGACAAAGATAAAGCTGGAGTATGGATGTCACAGCAAGGAAACAGTCTACCAATCCATGTCCCTGGGCGATTCCCTATTCCATTATAGAAATGTTTGAATATAGGCAGCATGACAGCAAAAATGGAACATTTTAAGAGACCAAGTCGGACAACCATAAATTTGTTAACCATCCATAGAGTTGTCAGCCATAGGAGGATTTTACCTTGACAAACATTTTGCGCATGCGTTCTCAAAGGTCATAAGCGTCAGCTTTCGAAAATTAGGGTTTGAAAAATTTAAGTCAGGTTTTATTAAAACCACACCTTAGTTTTGCAGTTGTTAGTATAAAGAGGAACATGGACGAACGCTACATACCCACACAACCAGCTCTAAATTGGAGAAGTCTAGGTTTTTGGTTTCCATCAATCAAAGATCAGTACCGACCACAGACAATTGTAACTTAATTGAGTTGGTCGTTTAATTATGAAAATGGGTTAAAGGGTAATCTTAAACGCGTTCCTCGAAAGCGAGCGGGAATATTATCTCACGTTAGGTTTCGTCTGACCTCGTTTGGCGTTTTGGTAGGAAAACATCACGTACGCATGGCTTGGTGCACACTTTTTACGAGTGTGGAAAACCGTGACACAGAAATGGCTTCCGCTTTAAGCCAATAAAAAGAACACGAAAAATGAACTATCCAATCAAAAGGCTTGGAATGGGAATCCATTTAAGAGTGACAGTGAATGGGTTTCCCATACCGACATGAACTCTGCTCTAGATATTAGCTACACTGCAGCTATTTGTGGCATGTGTAGGTACTTAGAAAACAATGTTAAAACCAGCAGGAACTCATAAAAACAATCTGAGGCTGTAAAATAAGATAAAAAGTACTATAGAAATTTAAGTGTGCCCAGATGCACATAAAAATGTAGAGAAAAGGCCAAGGAAAATATTTTGTTGCTTTGATTAAAGACTATATTAAATAGGAAAGAAACGATTTCACATGTGGAGTTTAAACCTCGGAACATCGCACACAAACATCGACTTTGAGCAGAATAACAAAATCCAATTTAAATAAATTCTTTGGAAACCAATACAAAAAATTAATAGCCCCAAAATGCGGTTTTACTTTGTTGAAATGATTTGTTTGTTTTTCGACAAGCCTACAATGATTTCGAAACAGCAATACTCGTAAATATATAGGGTTTATACGTTAAAAAGGACAGAGAAAAAACATTGTGGTAGAACATATCTACATACATGTGGGTAAACACATCTGCTTTGCGTGTGAAGTAAGGAATATACAAAACATTTCTCATGAACGAGCAGAGTACAATAACCCAACAACAATAAAATAAGATAAACCCCGTAAGTAAAGATCAGTTATAAAGAGGTTTTAGTACGAAGTCGCGATTCCAGTTTCTAGGCAAATTCAGAATGCTTTTTAGGCCAAGAATAAAGAGAAGTCTTCCACACAACGCTCGTCACCGAACAATAATACTTGTAAAAGCACTTAAGACCCATTTTACTGTCGAGTACTCGATTAGTTGGATTCATTCGGTCAAGGTTAAATAAAGGCGGGGAGGGAGGGCGCAAACACAGTAAACCGTAACAAAACAGCTGGCCTCTGAACAGAGTCCGCAGGCACAATTGCGTGGGTCGCAAAGCACCGAACTAGTTCAACTGCGATGCTTCGATTCTTCACTCTAATCAAAGAGGAATTAGTCACTGTTATTGAAAGCCACGAGCGGAACGTATGTCATAGAGCTTAGTTCTGCTTTCATTGTTTGTGTATTTTTTACGAGTTTCGAAAACAAAGGAACTGTTAGGGATTTTTGGGGCTATTAGTTGTGGTTGTTAAAATCAACAGTGATAATGAATAGAACAGTGTGGAAATCATGTCAAGTCACTGGTTATTGTGACTAGTGTGGGCACGGCGTTCTTGCGCAGCAAACCTAGTGCGTCAATCCAAACACTCGTAGTATTATCATGTGCGAGGGAGGGACAACATACAAAGGGGAGTAAAACAAAGGTGGATTAGGAGGATATGATGTGTGAGATAACACTGAGTGACTATGTTGGAGGTGCAGTGCTCAGTATTTTGTACAAAGAAATATCATGAAACACACACCAGAAATACTTCCTCATATCTCAGAATGTTTTGATGCAACTTCAATGCCCAATTTAACGTACAAGGAAGGATATTTGAGAATATTACATAAAGGTTTTGTACAGCTACGGCAAGAGTACAATTCTAAAAGAATCAACATTACAAATCTTCAGCGCTTGAGCATAATTTTTTTTAAATTGCACTAGTGATGAAAGAGGGGAAAAAAAAAATTTTAAATATAGCTCAGTTGCAACACCAATGAATCATTGTGTACATCACGAGGTTATGGTTCGCTAGTAGTTTTCCCAAAATCAGTCATTTTAGTGGATGAGAACGAAAAGGAAAGCATAATAGTGCTTACAATTGCTTATGAAAGCAAAAAAATCTCTGGGCTTTCGTTAAATGATATGGGGAAAATTTTGTACGTATAGCAGTGATATTAGTGGTGTTTATAAGATAAGTTTTTTTAAAGTAGTTTTCTATTAGAACCATTATACCGAAAACAAAAGAGCTATACCCTAAGTGTTTTGTCAAGGTAGGTTGAATCATGGTCCATTAATCTAAGTTTTGAATTACTGTCACGTACAAAATGGATGCATGCCACGCCCATGCCTGCGTTACTTGGTGGTCTGCGGTGTTGTCTTGCTCTCGTCTTTGTCCTCCTCCTTTTTTTGCAACGAACAAAGAACAAAGAGCGCAAAGAACACTATGTTTATATAACAACACAAAGACTACCTACACAAATCTGTCTATATGGGACATCTACACCTATATCTATAATCCCATCAACCGTTTGTTCAAATACCAGCCAATACAAAACATATAGCAATATCTACACCTATCCACTGTCCTATGACTATTTGCGTGCCTATACTAATAAGAGAATTAATACCTATATTTACTACAATACTTCAGCCTGATAGGTGTATCCACAGCTATTTTCTAGCATAAATATCAAAGGGCAAATGACCTGTTTTAAATTTATGTCAAGGAGACAAACCCACAGGAACCCCATCCGTATTAATCATAATTTCCTCCTTAAGCTTATCACGTGATTAATTAATACGAAACAGACAAAATCCGGTATCGTTAAAACGCATGCGCGTACTTATACCGGAAATACTGTTTCGCTTGGTAGTGTAGTATTACCAGGAAACGAGGTTTTAGTAATGCCCGGAAGTATTAGTTAACGGCTTTTTTTAAAGACCGTCTTCTAATGATCTCTTTTTCTTCTCTTTTCTTCTCACATTACCAAGACCGGAAGCCCTTGGACAATCGACTGTCGACCAAGCTAAAAACCAGATTCGTTCGAGTTTCCCGTTCACCGATTTGTACTAGTCTGTTCTGAATATTCCCTTCGGGTATGGCGACGAATAAATTGAATATTGAGAGTAAATTGAAGGGGTGGTCGAAAATTGCCGGGCAAGAGGAGGAGTGAGAAAGTGCCTGATTCTCCCCACCATCGAACTTACCAGCCGACAAGGATTGGACTTTAAGAGAAAAGATAGCTTTGAAATTGAAGATCGCTTACATCGAAAACATTTACAGACCATTTTGAAATTTGATCACATGAAATATAGGAGCAGACCTGGTATTTCACGCTTAGGGTGCGGTAGGATCTGTTTTTTTCGGCCTTCTCTACTAAAGAATCACCCCATCACTCAACGATAAATTTATGACCAGTGCCAAAGGAAGTCCAATCTCCTGTAACTGGCACGTCCTTAGCATAATACCAGTAATTAACTTCTTTATGATCAAGCACGACTCGTTTGCGGTGACGCACTTAGTTGATTGTGATAAACTACACTGACAGTTGAAGACAGTACACCATAACTCCACATCTGTCTGATTTCAGTAACTCAGAGATGAATGGTTCTAGAAGGAAGAGGCTTTACTACGGACTGGAGAATTTTTCATAAATAAGATGAAAGGAGAACAGTAATGAACGAAAAAGAAAAAGGTGAAAGAAAGGGAAACAATCCTTTCTTCAAATCAAGAGGCAGGGAGAAAACGCTAAGGCGGCTCCTCAATCAGAATTAATTAATTTGTGGAGTATGAATCAAGTTTGATCATTGGGAATATTCAAGTATCAGACCTAGACGATCGAATAGGTTTCATAAAAAGATGACAGAATCTAGTATCTGCGCAACCCTTGAGTATTACAAGAATGAAGCTAAATTCAACAAATTCGACTCCTAATCCATCTTAATAAGTGTACAAATCCTACATTAACCTTCCAACTATTTCAAAATGACATCTGATCTTTTAAGAGTATCAATCGCTGAAACTGAAGTACAGAGCAGTGGTCAATTCCTACTCAGCCTTAAGTCCACTGAACTTAGTGCTACGGCCACTTTATTTTTTCTAGACACAGACATACTCACAATGGCACCTTAAGTTCTAAGAAGACTGTTCTCTAAACATCTCAAAGGGATGTGAAAAAAACTGCCAAAATTAGTGCTACGACCACTGTATTTTATCAGACACAGACATACTCACAATGGCACCTTAAGTCCTAAGAAGACTGTGCTCTAAACATCTCAAAGGGATGTGAAAAAACTGCCAAAATTTGTGCTACGACCACTGTATTGTTTTATCAGAAACAGACATTCTCACAATTGCACATTAATAATTTCTAAGGAGATTGTGCTCTGAACATCACAAAAGGAAGTGAAAAACTGCAAACATTTTCTTGTCCAACTTCTTTCCCTCAGAACCCTCAGAATACCCCTCGTAAAATTACCATAGGATGAATCTTTCCAGACTTGAATGTGTCTGCGTTATTATAACGTTTATAATGCCATTAAATGTCTGCTAAGAGTTCATGTCGGCTCTCACTTGATACTGTTGATCTCATTACATCGGCATATTTTTCGGCACAAGTAATTGCTGAAACGATGAGAGAAGTAATCCGGTCAAATTGCGCCTTGTTCTAAGCCTCTAAGGCTTTGTCTTTTGCTCGAATTCTCGATGAATAAACAGAAGATCCACAGCCAGAGGCATGAAGATCGTTTAAACCCCGCATGTCCTTTGAAGGTGTTCTTGATTATTACGAACACCGCGCGCTCTCTGCTCATCGGATGATTTTCTCATCTTGATAAAGAGAGTCATTTGTTACTTTAAGGTCGTTAATCGATACAAAAGGCGTGATTTTAGAAGGGCTCAAATTTACATTAAAATAGATGCAAATTAATGAAAATGCCGCCAAAGACTCTATTAATTTATTGACAAGTTAGAAAGAAGATTACTTATAGCATGGAACGGAGTAGGTTAGGGATCAATGGAGCCCAGAGGGTCCAGAGGTATGTATGAACGACATGTTAAAAGGCAGTTAACTTCGCTTTGTGCCATACACATAAAAGGTGACAATTATGTAATAAAAACGCTTTCACGCGTCAATAACTGTCTCATCAAGTGATTTACCTTAAATGAATGATTTGGCGATATAAACAAGATTAGAAACACTTCAAATGACCCGCTAGTCTAACGAAATAAGCAGATGGAGTGAATGGAATATCACATGGATGCGTCAGCAAAGGGCATCTTGAATCCGTACTACTACAAGCTACTACCTCACACTACCCAAAGGTATACGACTGCATGCTGAGAGAAATGGAATAGTTGAAGAAAATTTAATCCTGACTACCGATAACTGTTTAGTTTTTGGCGGGAATCAAACGCGTGCAGTTAAACGTAATACGAAAATATTAAAGAGTAATCTGAAGAAAATTACTAAAGACTTAAAAAGCACGCGCTATATTGTTTATATACATTAATATATGGCGCCACAGCCAACGCCCCCAACGCATAACACGATTAATTGCATCAGTGGCGTACGCAGCATTTTAAAATAATTGGTTTAAAAGATGATGATTTATTTCACGGGTTTCTAAATACTTCCTATTTAATGTTTTGGGAATATAAGAGGAATAGTTTGCTAGATTTGTGCAGCTTTTTCTCCTAGTGAGGCCAGACAGACATAAGAGGTCTGTACACGATAAGAGTTACGTGCGGGCAACGATATCAGTATGAACCATCTAGAGAACAGATGGTGGTTGTTTTACGGTACGACACAAATCGTTTACTTCAGGTCGGCTACGCGATATACATTCTTGAAAGGATATATCTTGAAAGGGCGAAATTTTTGAATAGACTGGCAACTATGGATTCTAAGCTAGTGAATGACTATATAGTGTAAGTGTATAGTGTATTTTTTATTGGTACAAAATTTTATCACGAGGGGGTAAGGGTGGGTATGGTAAGGTTACCAGTCCTCCCGGCCTGGCACAGTCGCTAAACTCTTGCATGGGATGAATGGAAAAAAGACTAAATCACTGTATTGTAATAGAAGAAGAGTCTCACGGCTCAGTATTGACATTCTTAGTGAATTTCCATGTGTGTACTCGTCTATTAGTGGGTGATTCCCACTTTGAACCACAGCAGGTGTAGTCCTAGAACAACCACAGATAGTCATAACAACGTTAAACCAGTCTAACATTGGTGATATTTATTCCAATATAGATGTGTGTGGTATGTAAACCTTTGACTATCTTCCACGTGGTGCTCGTGCCGAATCTTAAACAATGTTTGGACCTCCTGGGGTATCGACCGCCTACATTTTAAAACAGTTGCATCCGCCTAACGGGACGATATTGGAAGATTTAGAAGAGACTACAGCCTGGGGTATCGACAGTACAAAGATGTATGTAACAAACAAGGGATAAATGTAATTAGGAAATGTCCACAATGAAGGAAGCGTTGCGGGAACACCGCGCGTCGTGTCCAGTGAAAAATAACGGGAAATAAAACGCCCGCAATGAGTTAGAAAGACGTAAAATGGCGCGAATCAAAACCACGAGGCCAAACTGAAAAAAACGTCTGTTCTTTTTAGAAAATGAAAGAAATTTGTTTGTGAACGAGAGAACAAAGAAGGGAAAACAAGATAATAGTTTTTTGACGAGAGGTCTTCATAAAGGAAACGTAAGGGAAATGGAAACGTGACGGGCAGAAAAGAGCGGGAAACCAAAGCAATTGCCGTGAGTTTGACAGATGTATCAAATTGATTCAGTGATTAAAACAATGAATGTCTGGTTCTTAAGTAACATGAATCAATCAATTCAATAGCATTCTGTAAAGCGTAGCAGTAAGAATAGGAGTAGCAATAGGAAGCTGTGGCTTTACTATCTTTTCTTTCTACTTTTATGATCTCAGATTATATTAAGAAGAAAATTAATTCATGGAGAAGAAATTTAAGAATGGCAATTCATAGGACAACATAAGTAGAATATTAACTGATTAAGGTACTGTAGAGGTTATTATTTAAAGAAAAAGTAAGTTGGATTTAAGTTTGGTTTTCAAGCAGAACAGAGTACTCCTAGAGGCTAAATAAACTGTCAAGGGTGTGTCTTACTGGGCTTATCTATTATTGATGCAGTAATTTATCACTTAGCCTAGGATGACCCTATCATAGTGTACCTAAGTACAGTACATCAGGAAGGCAAGAAGGCAACGCCTTTAATTTACAAGGCTGAAAACAGAATATTGAAACAGACCGTGTAGAACTGCGAGACATATGTGTCCAGAGCAGAATGGCTGTGGTTTAATAGCATATATAAGCTTGCAACTCACAGAAAAGTAATAAAATAAAATTCTAGACATGCAAGTGGCTGTGCTAGTCTCTAATACTGTGAATTCTTTGGAACAACAAAGATTTGTGGGGCTAAGAGCAATGGATTAACCTCATCCTCACATCATTAGCACCTTCCATTGTACTAGAAAACATAACACCAAGGATGTTTTGTTAAGCACTCGGGAAGGCTTCATTTGTTGAGAAACTAAGTCTTGCTAGGAGTCGTGTTTCATTTAAAATAGCATTTCTCGTGAATTGCATCAGTGTTGGGGTTAGTTTGTGGGCAGGGGGTTGGAACTATATTTGTTTTGAAAGGGAACAGTGTATATCCTTGAATGCCTCAAAGTAGAAAAAATTCTGTTTTCCATCAAAAAAATATTTTGAAATCTGGCTCACACTTGTTAACAGTCATACCAGTGAAATCTTTCCTTCTGTAGTGTCACAAACTATAATACAGTATATTCTGTTGTGATGAAATGGATCTAGGTCTGCCATGAAAAGCATTTCATTGTGTTGGCCTGCCATCAATCAAGGTGCAACAATAGGAGATAAATTCAAAATTTTTAGAACATGCTGCACATCGATATAGTATAAGTATATTGAAAGTAAATCAGCTCAGACCTTGTTTTAAAATCTGTTAAATTCCTAAATTTCTTAGTTTTGTTGCCTTTCACGGTTGCATTCGTATGATGAAGTAATTTATACTATACCATTAGGATAAAAGGTATAATAATGTATACACAGTATATGTACATATCCAGCTAATTTGATAGTGCACTTTTCTTTTAGTGTTTTCTCATGACCTTGTGGTCTGGTGATGACAGCTTGATAAATGGACCTAATATCATGATAAATAGAAGATACTACTCTAGCATCTGATTGGTGCATACATAGATATATATGTTGGACTTCCATTTATTTTGTCCTTGAATATTCTAATGAAGAAGTTGGTAGTAAACATGCACTGTCGGTGTCAGTGTATGTGGGAAAAAAATGAAAAGAAATCCTTTCTTTGCCCCTGTTTGCACTAAATGAAATTTGACCCTGTTTGCACTAAGGTGGAAAAAATTCTGTCATCACTTAAACTTTTGTAGTGAGAATGCAAATCATTGCCCACTAAATTTTTGTCAATTGCTGCCAAACTTCAAAGATACCATCGAGTTGCTTTGAAGGATAACCATTTTCATTATACATGACTCCTTATTTTGTGACAAACAACTCTCATTGCATTAGTCATCAACCCCCTATTTTTCATTGTAGTTAATATTGATTCGATTGACATGTGTGGTTATAGAAATATTTCAAATGTACCAAGTGCAAAGCAATGACCAAAACGAAAAAATTTGAGGAGTATTTCAAAGTTTTTACAAGAGACAAACAGATTTTTGGCTCTTGTGTGAAGAGGCCATTTTATGCTTAATTCAAGTTGTTTGAATGAAGAGCATCGTTGGATAGCTACAACATCCCTCTTTTCTACACCAACAATGGGGTAGCAAAAGAGTATGCATAACTATCCTGTAAAGGTGTCAAACATTATTATAGTAGAGAAGAGGAATATAATATGACATTGATAATATCGTACCAGCTTGTACTAAAAGATCACAATCAACTATATTTACCTTTTATAAACTAAACTAAACTGATGATAGATACTAACATGATCTTTACAGCTAGTTTGGACTGCTATTTCTATATTCTATGTGTATTATCTTGAAATCATTTAAAAAGGAAAAGCTTAATGGTACTTACAGTCATTAATAGGTCTTGAGCAAAGTTATCAGTGTCTGAGTCCCATAAGCATCGACAGCCAACACTAGAAAAATGGGGATGAATTGAAATTTAACATCAACCATTAAGCCTTTGATGTTTTTAAAGGGTTATCAACCTGCATCAACAATAAATTCACTTCCAGGAACACAGACCCGAGCCTTTTCTTGGTACCACCCACTGACAAATATTATAATAATATGGATGATGGGAAATGGCATGTGATCTCAGCCATCTAATCTATCTGGTTTGAAAAGATGCTTATAGCTTGTAAAGGAATTCAAAAGGAATATTCCAATAATTGCTGAATGCGTCTAACATGGGTACAGATAATTAAGTTAAGGTGGCTGACTACTTTGGTAAATAATAAACAGAAAATTGAAAATTGAAACTCTTAACCTGAAATTTAATGCTGATTTCAAAAATGCAAAGAAAAATGGGATATCCCGAGCTTGTTTTTGAGATAATCACTCCAGAATGACAAGTGTTTGTACAATTTTTGAAGAAAAATATCGAAAATCAAGCTCTGTACAAAAAAATCATAAAACCGAAACTAAGGAAGAAACATGAGTAATTTTCTCCGAACACGTAACTCACACTACATTTATAAAATAGTGATAAAAGTTGTTTTAATAAACTATTGTAAGCAATGGAAAAACTTTTTTTTTGTTCAGGTTCTATGTTGTGCAAGCCATTATTGTAAAAATTGGGCTCAAAACAAACAGAATTATTTTTTACATTGTTCTGATGTAAAACAGAATTATTGTCTTAAACTTTGAAAAATAATGGGATATTACCTGTTATTCTGGAAAATAACAAAAAAAACAGTCCCGTGCAAAATTTGAGGGTTTTGCCCTCTTGAAGTTCAAAACATGTGTGGTTCTTCAATAAAGTCGTGAAGATTATTCAGTGGTTTTTGAGTGCACACATTGTGGGCTCAAATCGAATGTTGAAAGTTAGTCAGCCACCTTAATCAAGTTTAACATGTAACAATATATTTATGTAATGATGGGAATTAGAAAAAAAAAAAGCTGAAAAATTCAGATGATATCATGAAAAAACTTACTTGACTCCCTCTCCTCTCTGTTCACCAATCACAACTTGTACAACAAATTTATATCTATCAAGCTCAAGCTCTGAAAAATATAGAAACATTTTGCCACAGATTATCTACCAAGAGTAAGTATTGACTGAGAAAAATTCATATTATTTTTACATTCAAGTACTCCTTTTTTTTTTTTTTTCATTTTTTTCATTCTGCCTTACTTTCTTTCCTTCATTCACATAATCTTTTTCCTTACTTACTGTTATTCTTCCTTCTTTGTTATAGAATTCATTTTTCTCTTTCTTCTCTTTCATCTATTCATTTTCTCCTTCTTTTTACTTTCTTTTCTCATTTTTTGAATACCAAATATCAACCCTAGAAGGGACCTTTACCTTTCAATTTTACCAACAGTGCATCACTAACTAATTTAGGCCAGTCTTTTGAATCTTCAGGGTCGTATTTTTTATTTCCAATTTCTTCATTCAGAACATCGTGTATCAGAGTTTTTACAGCTGCAGGTCTAAATCTTATTGGAAAAAAAGACTTGAGCTGAGTTTATCGTGAAGGAAAGTAAAGCTACAAAGTTGAGTAGAGCGAAAAATTATACGCTTTGAGAAAAACGATATAACAAGACCCAAAACCCGAGGAAATTTGACTTACTTTTGCTTAAAGTTCGGCCGTATAGCATAAGAGTTTGCTAAGTCTTCGGACATGTTCTGATACGAAGGAATTCTCTTTTAATTTTCCTCCTATTTATCTTGTTTTTGTTGCCCCACGGTTTCAAAATGGCCGCCACCGATGTTTGATGGTAACCAAAGCGACCATGCATCGCAAGGGATCTTGGATAATAAGTTGGGACCCCTGTGGTATTTTTCCTTTAGCCTTTTAGGGGGGGGGGGGGGGGGGGGGGGGGGGGGGGGGGGGGCTGCCTTTTAGAGTGCAAACAATTAATCCGTGAAACACTAATTACTAAATAGTACAAAATAGTGCTAATTAAACAATAGAAAACAATGGAATTTGCATGAAATTGTGCTATTTAGTATTACTAAAGTTTCATGGTTATATTGTTTGCACTCTATTTTCATTTCTTTCCATTTTTTAATTATAAACAAAAATCTATTTAGTGAATAATTCAATAAAAGCACATTAAGGAATTATAAATTTTATTTTGGCTGTTTTAATTTCTGGTTGAATCGTTGGAGTGTAGTTCTACAAACTGGTTTTGCTTGAAGAGTTAGTGCTGATGCTGTTAAGACCTAAAACAGCAAAAATCGGTAAAACTGTTAAAAAAAGCAAAGAAATCTTTTAAGGCTTAAATAATTAACTGTTTCAAAGCAAGAAAAGCACAGCTTTTACCTCAACTTCTATGTAATCTCCAGGTTTTATTTCAACCTCTGGTGCAAGTGTTTCCTCGCATGTAACCATGGTAACAGGGAAAATAACTTTTGTGTTGCCATCATTACGTCCAACAAAGTGTTGTTGACTTTTCTTACTTGTCTAATTACAATGAAAGAAAATCTTAAAGGTTGCAAAACTTGCATTGGTAGTGTGAAAAGTGTGCGCACTGACAAGTTTGTGTGCAGAAAAATATAAGAAAGCAACAGGAAAGCAAGAGGGCAGAAGGGAAGTAGGGTGGGTTAGAAGGATAAGAAAAAAGAGAAAGCAAGCAAGGAAAAGAGGAACAGGATAGGAGAAAAAAGGAAGTAACAAAAGGTAAAAATGTTTATAGTCAATTTGACTTCTTGAGGCTTACCCCTTCAACAAGGACTAGCTGTCTAGTACCAATGTGTCTAATATTCTGCTCCTTGGCTATTGAGTAAAATGTGTCAATCAATTCTTGTAGTCTTCGAGACTTCACTTCTTGAGGTACGTTGTCTTGAAGCCGATGATACGCACGTGTTTTCTGAAACACAGTTTTGCAATAAGTCATTAAGGGTTAGTTTACGTGTCCCATTTAATTGTAGAAAAATTATCAATTGAAATAATGGCCCACATTTGGTTTCTACTAGTGATAAATACTGGCAAAAACCCTTTTTTAAACTAAAGTGTTTAACTGTTGGTGGATGGTCAGACAAGAAACAAATTGTTTTTTCAAATCCAAGATCCAAAATATGTTTTCCAATTTATGAAAAAAAATTAATATTGATTTTTTTTGCAACATTTTAACATAAAACTACTATTTATGAACATTAAAATAAAAAATCTATAGGATAGAAGCTGCATATTTGGTGTAAAAAACTTGTTTCGATCCACCATCCATTTAACTGAAGTCCAGTCCAGTCCATTCATGCACGGTTCCATATTTTCCAAAATAAAAAAAACTCTTGAAATTCAGAATTTAGACACATAAATCAAATTCTAGAGGTTGGGCATGTTTTTACTATACATTAAGATTGTCTATACCCTTTCAAAATCTGAATGTTCAATGAAAAATGTTTTGTGATTTATGACTCAGTCCCTCTTATCCAGTCTGGTCCAATCCCTCAAGTACTAGAACTTTGAAATGGGTGCGGTCGTATTTGATGGGGGTTTCAAACTACTACACATGGTACAAATAGGAAACCCTGGTTGATCGATGAGCTCATAAATAATTAATGAGCATAATATACAAAAATCAAAAGTGTCGCAAAAACTTTATGTACTAAGGTAGCCAACTTATAAATGAGTGTGGTATTTTTGGAATTAGAAAATGGGACTATTCACTATATATGTAGTTTTATTTTTGTAATCACAAGAAAATGAATGTTTATAAAACATGTGCAGATGCAAGGACCACCCTTAAATGTGGGGGGATAAGATTGGGAAATATGAGAGAAGTATAGGAAAAAGTGGGGACTATGCTTGGAAAATATAAGAGATTAATATGGGAAAGGTGAAAAGTGGGGGGGGGGGGGGGGGGGGGGGGGGGGGGAGGGAGGGGTGAGTATAGTTTTAATCCCAGCCCCCCGTCTCAGCAGTCCCCGAGATGACCAGCAATGTTTTGAATACCTCTCTCATGCTATAGGCAAAAAGATATGCCATATCGTATCTCACAGTTCTCAGTAAGGACAAACTTTCTTGGTGTTGAGATTCAGTTTCACCACAAAATCCTGCTATGAAATCGCTGGATAAAGACACACCTTTCATGGAAGATACAGAAAAAAAATGAATCATGTATAATAGAATAGACACATGCACTACACAGTAGGTGTGGGGAGCTACCTTACTTAGTTTACTTATTTATTATCCTGCACTGTTTGGGACATGTTGCGTCAGTTGTGGGTCTAAAGAAAGTCGGGACTTAAGTAGCCCCTTAATCCTTCCCCCACTGTATCATTCCCGGGTCCCATCTTCAATACATATAAAATATTTACCAGGTATTGTGTTTCTGATGTTATCAACTAGCTCTAGATAGGCCTCTCGAGTGTACCTTCAACAGCAATAGCAACAGCAAACAAAAAACAAAAAAAAACATTATTAATTTAGTGCAATCAGACTGTACGACTTAGAGAATCAAGGGTTTTTTTAACATAAGTGTTTTAGGATGTTCATACCCCCTTCTCATAGACTCCAAGACCTCTGTGCTGCCACTCTGAGCAGGAAGATGGATTTGATTGCACACATTGGGACGTTCTTTGATCAACTCTAGGAGCTACAAGAACAATAATATCGATATGTTCAAGTAAACCACTGGCTGTCTAATGTGACATACCAGAGATGTGTCTGCATAAAGATATAAAAAGTCTTTGTGCTGATAGTTGTAGAGTAGTCGAGATGCAATATACACACTCCTAAATTCATTTCTCTACAGCTTTCAGCTTGTTCATATTTCAGTAAGGAGACACACATGCATATTTTTATTGTTTTATTTAAAAGACTGTAAATCCTTATCACCACATCTGTACCTTGTCAGGGAAATCCTTGGGATGAGGAGAAGTGAATCTTATTCGAAGCTCAGGGGAAATCTGTAAGAATCAATAAAGAATTAGTCTTAATTTCAAGCACATATTTTTTCTACTCATTCAATTCCACTCAACTTATATTTCTTACTTGTGAAACTCTATCAACAAGGTCTGTGAATGTTGTGCCACTTTTCACGTTCTTATATATAGTTGTAAAACCCTTGCTTCTTTGATATGCACTAGTGTCACTGCTGTAATCACCTGAGGCATCTCTGTAGCTGTTTACATTCTGCCCTAGTAAAGTCACCTCTTTTACTCCCTAACAAAGACAAAAAACAATTTAATGATGTAAAAATCTAAGAGGGCTTTTTCATATTTCAGTGTTGCTGGGCATGCATAGAACGTTACAACAACTGAGAATGTGTAGTTCCAGAAAATATCCATACCCACCCCACAGAGGAATTTGGAATTTCCGAAGAGTGGGGGGGTCAGAGAAAAAACAAAAGTCACAGATTTGTATGGAAGAAAATTGGAATTTCCAGGGGGTAGGGGGTGTCTTTAAAAAATTCCTCCGTGAGGTAGGTATGGATAATTTTTGGAACTACACAATAGAATTTCAATTGAACAACGTCCCAAAATAAAACAAATTAAAATTAGAATCAGGGATGTGGGAGCATGTGAGGGTAGCACTGGGGATAGAATACCTAAAAGCACAGTACACATGGCTAGTTCATGTCTGAGAGAATAACTATATTACATGGCATTACTGAAAATACAAATGTTTTCTGCTAGGAGTATTACCTGATCTATCAAGTGTTTTACTTCATCGACAATAGAAGCAATAGGTCTACTTCTCTCTCTACCACGTGTGAATGGCACAATGCAGTATGTGCACATGTTGTTGCAGCCACGCATTATGGATCTGTCAATTCAAATTATGAGAACAAATTTATATAAGAGCAATAACTCTATCAATAACTGGCTTTCAAACACTAAATACGCCAAAACCTCCCATGGTGTAGCTGTTGCATGCAACATTGCTGGCAGTCTAGGTTTTGAGGAATGTCAGTACATGGCAACTTTTTCTACAATAGAACTAATGAACTTAAAGGAATTATATTACCAATACATAAGGTGCAACACTGCAGAAAAGAGTTCAAACATGTATAGCAATGACAATGTCTACTTTAAAACTTACACAAAGGCTGAATGAGAGTCCTTGTTCAGTCTAACTGGAGTTACATCGGCATATGTCTCATCAAGAGAAAGCATTACATTGACTACATGAAAAGACAACAACATAAAGCAATGAAATATAACAAAAATAATAATTTTTTACCCATTATTAAAAATAACTGCTTTAAATATTGTTTTCTATTTGTTGATTTTGCATACTTTAAGGCTAATGTATGCTTTATTAAAGCATATACTTATGAAAGCAGGGAGAATGCATGCCTTCATGTCAATGATCCCTCATATCGAAAAAAATAACTGAAATTCCATATTGGTGTTTCATCAAAAGAAATTTTAAAAACTTGTTTGCAGTATTCTGGAGCACTTGGAAATTTGAATGGGGTGGGGGGGGGGTACTCCCCTATATTCACTATATGGGTACGTGCCGCCAAACAGGGTATGGTTTGCAGCGGCTCTACTCTGGAACAGGATATGTAAAATCACGATTGCTCTGGAACAGGGTATCTATTTTCGCACTACCAGAAAAGTTTATGGTTATCAGCGATCTTGCTCTGGAACAGGGTATGAATTTCAGCGATTTTACTCTGGAACAGGGTCAGGGTTCAGAGGGCTCAGCGGCACATCCCTACCCTAAACGGGCAAGAAAACCCCCCCAGGGAAATTTGCAGAACAGATTAGAAGTATTGAGAGGCATTACATCGACCCCTCCTCTATCACTTCTGTTGTGTTCTAGATCCCAACTTGCTTTATAATTGCACACATACTATTCTATATGTGTATGGTTTCTAATATTTGGGCATATTCTAGGTACCTGCAGCTTGTCCAGTTTGTGCTTCAGCCAGCAATCTTGGTAAGTCCCTGTAAGAATCTGAGATAATAACAAAGAACTGAACAAGGTATTCTGGTATATTTAAGATAATTTGCAATACATATATAAAATGAAATCAGGATGTAATACATACTCATATTACTGAGTGTCATTACACCATACCTGGGCCAGCAACGATGTCAACTAGTTTATCTTCATCTAAGAGCCTTGTCTTTAATCTCTCAGCCATACATCCTGATAAACCAGATATAAATAGTGAGAAAAGATGATATTGAAATGCTGTAAATTTATGTTAATGTTGGGGACAATGATTAAATGATTTAATATTAATAATAAAGCTGATGATATTAATGGTGATAGTGGTGACAATAATGTAAGATGGTGACAAAAAGATATAACTAGCTAAAAACTAGTGTGAGCTGCGTCGGTGTTTCTAATGAAACAGTAATGATGAAAAGGTAAATTATACACCGTGAAAAGATGAAAAAAGATGGTGACAGGGATACTGATCAGCTGATGGTGATGATGTTGGTGCATTTGAARATTTTGGTGATCAAATAATGTAACATGATGATGATGATGATGCTGATGAGGATGATTATGATGATATTGATGATGATACTGATGATGAATG
This sequence comes from Actinia tenebrosa, assembly GCF_009602425.1. The sequence goes on from NW_022258270.1 coordinate 247,065, forward strand.
CTGCTGCTGCTGCTGCTGCTGATAAGGGCTATGAATGAAACCTGCTGTACTTAAAACTGCTAACTTAAAACATGGGCATGAGACATTAATGACTACATATCAAATACGCCACATGAAATGACTTTCGATGAAAAAAATTTTTATTATTATTATTATTATTATTATTGTTATTATCATTTTTCTATTATATCAAATTCCTCTTACCTAAAATTCCAATCTTTAGTTGAGGAAGGTGTTTTTGTCTTTTGAGTTTCGTGTGTTTGAGGTGCTTTAATCTATTCCATATTTTGTTTTCTGCATTTTCTCTGCATTGACATGAGTAGAAAAGATAATTTGACCATATTTGTACATTGCCATATTACCATATTGCTATTATCATGGGTTTGTTACACTGGGACAGCAGTGGGACCACAGAGCTATTGGGGCTGAGGGGCTATAGCCACACCACTAATTTTGCCACCATTTCTGATTTATTTGCTTCTTTTCTATTTGATAGTGTAATTTGGTATTTGGAAGCGATTTCTCAAATATTAGCTCCCCCCCCTCCAAAAAAAAAAAAAAAAAAGAAATCAAAAACTTGCTCTGCAGTCCCTGATATAACAAAATTATAGCTCCAATGAACTCTCACCTGATAGAACAAGTCATTAGTAAAATCACATCTGCCTATTGAGAAATGAGGGAATACAACACAACATATAAATAGAATAATGTACTAATATATTATGTCTATCTGACATAGGCAGTGTTATGCTCAGAGACTCCGGAGCTAGAGGCTTTTGAGTAGACTGCTTGATGCCAGATCAAACTGGTATTCAGGAGTTTGTTTTTGAGGAGGGAGGAAAACTGGAGAAGTTTAGTGTAGAACTTTAGAGAGACAACAAACAATGGTTCCCAAGCAACTCTACTCGTATATGACACATATTTCAGAACCCAGGTTGCATTGATGAGCTCACCACTACCCAACCCATTTATCACTTCATTCTTTTTTCAAACCATCCTTGCAACCATCCAGCTTTTCTTGTTTTTTATTAATCTATTATAAGTTTAACACAAACAAGTTTACCTGGCTAATGTCTGTTGCTTTTCTAAATCCTTTTTCAAGTAAAAATGCCAAAGCAATCTCTGTATCATTCACATTCATCTGACAGCCATATGTCTCAAAATAAACTGGGAGTTGCAAATAAAAATTAATAAGAGTGCAAAGATGTACATTTTGATACAATCTTAACAATCTTATGATGTTTCCTTCTCATTTCCCTCTTTGGATTTCCCTGCATCCCATTCTACCATCCACCCATTCATTCATTTTTCTATTTTTTTTTTTATTATCTCCTCTCTTTTTTCCATTAATTCATTTTTCTTCTTTTATTTTATTCAAACTTTACACCACTCAGGTATATATTTAAATATGATAGATTATTTGTGGACTAGTTCCTATTTCATTTACCGATAGTATTAGAGTACAAACACTAAAAGTGTGCAACACTTTGCACTATTTAGTAGTAAATAGTGCTAATTAAACAATAGAAAATAATAGGATTAGCATAATTTAGCAGTATTTAGTGGTATTTATGTTACACACTTATAGTGTTTGTACTCTAACTATTTTAATAAAATTAACTCTATTTATTTATTATAATAAAATTAACTCTATCTACTATGATTTACCAACTTATACCTTTCCTTCCATATCCACGAAATTCTTCTTCCCTCAAATAAGGAATCTTCTCTCCGCTTCCTATTTTTCCATTCTGTCCAGAAGGTCGTCCAGAAAGCATAAAATCTTGCAATGTCAAGTCTGTAGAAGTTATTCTAGCAGCATTTGGTATGATTTGACCTGCAGCTTTCTTGTACTGCCTATAGTGGAAGCCTTTTAGCTTCTGAATAAGATRTAAAGTCCTTTGTGACGGATATATTTGCCCGTGAAGAAAATCATTTATCGCTGCCTTGAAAACACAACTCAAAGCCGCCGCCATTTTGGATAAAAATAATAAGGGTATGTAATGGGCCTCCTGTGTTATAGATAAGCACAGGAACCCCAACAATTTTTCTGACTATCAGTAAAAACCTCGAACATTCTAAGGAATATGACATATCAAAGCTAGTTGCAATTTAAAAGTTCTATTAGCATTTTTTTCATAACATTGTATGGATGCATCTACCATAAATTGGGGCCTAGCCGGGGGAGGGGGAGGGGTCTATCAACCCCCCTCCGAGCTAGCTGCACCTCCCTCCTACACCTTACCCCTCCTTACCCCTCAAAAAAGCAGCATAGCAATGTTTGGGCCGATATTTTCATCTTACAAAATCTAACCACTTAGTCTACTCCTTCTGACTAATGCGCCGACCACACTAATCCGTTTTCGAATTAGTTGACAGAGCCTCACAGTTCTATATTTAACTTCAAAGGAATTTCGCTATAGTGCCGATACGAATGGACGCAGGAGAATGAATTGAGGGGAAAATTAATTTTGCTGTGTTTACTTTTTCTTTTAACGTAGATTTACTAAGGTCGCATTATCCAAAATTACCACTAATATACTATAAGATAACCACGCTCAAAAATATCAACAGAGACAAATGAACAAAGCTGTTTATCAGCATAGTTTATTAAAACTTCGCTCCATTTTCGCGTTTGAACTAACATTCCTCTTTTCTTCAGTTATTGAAATCCTGTCATGCTTCAAGTGCGAGTGTGTTTATAGTTGGGTGGCCTGTATGAATGGTGTTATTCAAAATAACTATGATCTGAGCGAATCACTAACGTGGAATAGAAAAGCTTAGTTCCGGTAGAGGGCTTCCAAACAATAACAACATGATATATTAGAATTGCAAATGTTTGATAACGGGTCTGTAATAAAAACGCTTTCTGCTTCATTTCCGCTCAATTTTTTTAAGGTCTATCGAATATTTCTCTTTAAACACTGAGCTATCTTTCTTAGCTGTGTCAGTTGTAGCAAAATGGCGAAAGTACACTACGAAACTAAGCAATCGTTTGCCTATCGTCAGGACTTGAGCGGTTCTGTAGAATTTTTAGAGAATATACATGGATCAAACGAAGCATTACAAAAGAACGAAGGTGAAAGCGTTCAGCTAATACAACCAGGTCAAAAGGTAGTTACTCGAGAAAGAAAATCCACTTACATTCCGATGGGGCTTGAGATCTTACAGGACGTGGAAGAGTTTGTTATTAAACAAAATTACGAATCTGAAGGTGAGGCTTCAAATCACTTCTGTAAAAAACCACTCTTAATTGATTTATGCTGGCAAGAGAATATATTGAAAATCACTTACACATTTTCACGGGCTCTGAGAAATTTGGCAGTGAGTGAAATAATTATTCCTTGAATCATACTAAAAGAACCAAAATTCGAGAATTCGATCTCCTTATTTTCATCAACAGATTTATAAAATTCTGAATGTAAATGTGAATATGAACTCATATAATATAACAGACCTCAAGCTGCGCGCTTATCCAAATTTAAGAAACTCGACGGGCCAAGATACAATAAAAGGAGCTTTATAACTGAGATTTTTCGATAAGATTTAATGGAATAACTATAGAATACACCGCCAAAGCCTTCCCCAATCCTAACCTTAAACCTAACCCCAAGATAAACGATTGCTTATTTCTACAACGAACGCGTAGGCGCGTAGGCTGCCTACTATAATACTTTTCCTCGTGGGATTTATGAACTCGATTATTCTCTTCTTTAAATATAAAACTGGCTTTTCGATTTAACAGAATTTGCAAATTTCAGTTTTGTGGCCCGTAAAGATGGGATGCGCACGCAACCTTGGAAAACGGTCTATCTTTTTTCAATTCAGTTTTAATAGTGAGCTGCCGACAGAAATTTGCGCACGGATTAAAAGCTTAGTTTAGATATTAAGCATATTTAGTCGCTTGTCTCAGTATGAATAACGAGAGGATATAAGGCTTTTTGGCATTAAAACACCTTATAGTTTATACATTTTTATAGAATTATTGTTATTATGATCTGGCTATACAGTCAATTCAAAAAATGTTGTCGTCGACCAACTCAAGCCTACGCGACTGGGCCGAAAGGAACTCTGGGTAGTAATCATTGAAGCCGAGTTGACTACATAATATTTTATCTGACTAGTTATGCCTGGTTTACAGCACGAACCGTCGTAGGCGAGCGGGAAGTGTTGAAGGAGATGTTTTTTTAATGCCTTCATATTTTCGGAATTGTGAACTGAATCATAACTACTTTGTTTTTCTTCCCCTAAACCCGAAGACATGCATTCTATGGATTTTTTCTAGCCGTTATTATCTTATTACTAGCGGGAACAATCAATTCAGAACGAATATTTAACCGCTTCAGTGATTTTTACCCATATTCCTTTCGGTCCAGTCGCGTAGGCTTGAGCCGGTCGACGACAACGTTTTTTTTAATTGACTGTATACTGATTATGCTCGGAGCTGGTAATGCAGGTAGGATACGTACTTGTTACGTGACTTTGGCCTTGATTGATTATCCATGTGTGAAAAACGTACTTGATATACGGCCCGGTGTATTGACAAGATCGGACTTACTTGTATGATTCTTAAAACAAAAGATTTCAGGCTCAACAGTAAGAGGTGCTGTTAACTTCTCGTTGTTTTGTTTTTTAACTTTTAGCATGGTGGAACACGAGCAACTTTTCAGTGGAAAATGGCCGAGGTATAGAAATACTCGAGGTTAGGCAAGGTAAGAAATTATAAAAAATACTATTAGAATCTTGCCAACAAAAAATTATATTGCTGTAAATTTGTGAGTTAGCACTAGAAATAGCATAGCTGCGCATCATAAAAGGAATGGCTGAACTAAATGCAGCACATAGAGATGTGTGTACCCAGTACGTACTTGAGACTGGCTTAGAGACACAGCGCGAGCTTTAAGCAGTTTGAATCAGCTAAGATTGGTTTGAAAGGAGAGGAAGAGCTGGATAAAACCAGAGAACGGGCAAACTGGACCAGTTCAGCATGCATATGGCCACTGGGAATACAAACCCAGCGCCGAAGAGTTGGGAAGCAAGCATTTTAATCTCCTAAATATAATACCTTCTTGAACGCGCGCTCTTAACCACAAGAAAAACTCAGACTGCTGATTTTTTCCAATCTGTTTATAGAAAAGGCTGAGAATGGCTGCATTCAGGCATTACTTGGGAACAAACGCCAATACTACATGAAAGTCTACGTCAACGAGAATAACTGGATTATGGAGATCGATCATCCATGGTCGTTCAGTTCGCCTATATTTTGCCCTTGGAAATCCCCATCAATGATTGTGCGAATGCCGACAGGAGAGGTCCTGGGGCAAGTGAGGAATGCGTGAGTATAGATGTGTATGTAATTCTAGCGCATGCGCCGTACCAGTATATCCACTGTTCATGCAGACAATCTCGTTCGCAGGCTCTGGAGATGAATTGAGTTTGCAATTTCGTATCCAGAGTCCTAATTTCTTACTGCGCATGCTCGACGAAATTATTTTGGAGACTCGTTTTTGAGCATGCCCAGTCCAATGCAGCGGTGTGGCGATAGGAGAGGTATCCTACAATATTTACATGTAAGTGGTGATTAGAGAATCACAAAGAAAAGCCATTTCAGTTGCGATGGCATGTCGCGAATGCGTCCTAGCACTGACGCACCGTGATACGTTTACAAAAGCTAATATTTGAACCATAGCTTTTTCACAGTCATACTAAATCTTTATCCTGTTACTAGAAATTCCAAAGTACTCACTCGTTTATTTTTTCCCATTCAAGTTCAAGAGAAACGTGTGGAAGTTGTTTGCCACCCACGCAGTACTTCGAAGTATTCAACTTCGAAGGAAGAAAGACGCACACTGTCACTGGTCCCACGTGTTGTCCTTGTGAGTGCTCCAGAAATGATCCAGCTTCCTTTGAGGTCAGTTAACGTTAATTTATCTTCAATTCACTTGAAAACAGATTTCCGTGGAGTGGAAAATGTACAGAGTTGAAGCCAACCAAGTCTTGTGCCTAGCCAGCTAGGTATAACTCAGATCTGCTCAAGTTCAGTGGCTTTTGAGTCCAGTATTGTGATAAGTTTTAAGTTCTACATTCTCAAGCTAACTTATAAGAGTCCATTTTAGTGTCCCGTGACCGTCAAAATTCCACTTCTTCGAAGTCAGCGGTTAATTAACAATCTCTAAAGATATATATAATAAATTTAATTTCGTTAGAATAGGATGTAAATCGTGGCCAAAAGCCAGCGTCTGTAGTCCAAAATTGGACCCATTTTTCACAATTGTGTTTATTGTTGTCAGGCGCGCAATCCTAGTTCAGTAAAACATTTCGTATGCATCTTTGCGCAATCGCACGCGTTGATTTCGATCAGAACAAACGAACATAAAAATCAATAAAAGTCGGTCCAGTTCTTGACTAAAAAAAAGCGCCTTCGGCCTTTGCCAGTGATGTTGCAGGTCCAAAAAATATAATGCAGCGCTCGCAAACCTCAGAGGTAAACCTAACTCAGTTCATAGGATACTATCTATTCTGATCCTATAATAGTGAGCTCACAATGAACTTGACACAAAACACAACTAGAGTGATTTTCATAACTCCCGTGAAACAGATACCATTACTTAGTGTGTAATAGTGAAAAAAACAACAAGAGTACACAATGGAATTAGGGTCTACCAATTTGTATTAGGCTAGTTTGTATTTCACGGGTTTATGAAAACCACTCTAGTACTTCTTTTTCGTGCATGCAACGTAACACGCAACAACTGTTTCGCTTGCTAAATTCCTGTGCACATTTTCTTATAGTTGCTACAGGTAGATAAAGAGGATAAGCCGGCCTCACATATTGGACGGATTAACCACGAATGGCGCGGATTCCTAGGAGGGGTCTCGAGTTGCTGTGTCACAGAGGAATCTGAACGAGTGTCTATCACTTGTAAGTATAATATCATACCCCTAACTCATCTCAGTTTTTCAAACACGTACTGTTTTGCTTCCGGGGGCTATTTTGCACTCGTGATATTTTTCGAGATGCATTTCCCCGCCAATTTGGATAAAACGCCATAAGTCGGCAAGACTTAAAAAAGATTTGATGATCAGTTTTTCTATATATTTAAGAATGCGTAGGAAAAGAGGGCAAGAAAGAAAACGGTTATGAACAGACTGACTCCACAAAAGGAGTTTGTAACTGGTCACGTGATATCTACTTAGTTGAGCCACATGTCCTGAAAAAAAATTCACGCYTTAACCAGTCTTTTAATTTATATTAATTTTAGTTCCAAGAGAAAGCTCTGTTCAGGATAAAGCCCTTTTTCTTAGCTTAGGATTCCTTGCGGTAAGTATCATGGTATTGAAAAAGTTGGATTTAATTGAAAATTTTTAATCTTGGAATAGAGATATGCCAAAAACTGCTTCAATGTTGTTTATTCGCTGCAGCACCAATTAACACGTCGTACTGTTATAAATACGAGTTCTATAGTCATTTTGATTGGGCGGTATGGATTTTCCTGATGTTTTATAAAATTGGTTAAGAGTTGTAGTCATTTTGCTTTGCCTTATATCAGCAGCATTTTCGAGTATCAAGTGGTCGCATTTCTAAAGCACAAGTCGTACCTTGCAATTTTCCGTCTAGCCCGCACTCTCTCTCTCCCCACCCATCATCCAAGTTCTTTTGACCTACGAGCTTACAGTAGTCGGCAAAAGATGTTGTGGTCTCTGCCACCCATTCTTGACCGTAATTTCAAACCATCRATTTGCATATGCTTTAGTCGTTTATACACTTATTTCTTCAATGGCAAAGATAAATAAATACTCAGTTAAAGAGTGCGCGTGAGGGAATAAAGCACTGGGAAAACCGGTAAATAAATAAATAAATAAATAAACCGGTAAAAATTACCATATTAAAATGAGATTTCTTCATTTCTAATCCTATATTAAACGTTTTTTCTTTTCAGTTTTTCACATACTTCGAAGTACAGTAAATCTAAAACTTGGAGAATTTTCTACAATTCTACGACCCATCAATAATTTTCGTAATGATTTTAACCTTCATCAAAATTCACTACACTTTTAAGGAACAATTTTAGGGATACTCTATTTTTATGGGGGAGGGGGGGATCTAGAAGAGGGGCATAACATCTCCACACGGCAAATCTTTAAATGAAGGGTCGCCAGAGTATTGTAACTCAATCTAAAGTTCCACCACTGAATAAGTTTGAAAGAACACTGGGGATGCACAGAATATATATTCCTCTATGGCTGTTCTCCCCACTTCTAAAAGTGAATGCTCCCATACCTAGTACAGAGGCCTTGCACCAGGTGCGATGGAAGACATGACAGGAGGCAGGAACAATATTGACTCTGGTCCAATGTTATTTACATAAGAAAGGATTTAGTTTCCCAGGAGCAAAACACTCTACTGTGCCTTCTGTCATGGCTGCCATCACATGATGGTGCAATGTTTTTATAGGAACCTATAGAAGCACACAGAATCATGACACTTTCCATTTTAATCATTCAAATTTTTATAGCTTAGAAATCGAAATTAATCAAGAATAGACATAGATGTTCATTCTCAATGCATTTTCAGCTCTGGTTTGACAGCTGACGAGGCACTGGGAATGAGACAGCCCATGRAAAAAAGTTTATAATCATTTTCAAGTGCAAATAGACCTGACCACTGTTTTACCATGTTACACTTTGTGTCATTCCTTTGATAAGATTGTTTGTGTTACTGGTAAAGAAAGAAATAATAACAAAGGAAACCAAACATGGTAAAACTGGTCTATTACTAATTATAATAATAATTGTTATAAATCTCRTGTTCTGATTGGTTGGGAACGTGTGCTTTATGAGAGCACACAGCACACTTTCAGTTGCATTATTCCTATCTATCATAAGTTATTGTAACTTGTATTTTATAAAAGAAATAAAAAAACTTGCTTGCTGTGCTGTGTGAAGTTATAAAGCAATAACTTGGGGATTGGCAGAACACTCGAGAAGTGTTGAGAAGCACAACTGCTACATGTTATACTGCTCATTACACTTCTCTTGTGTTCTGCTAACCCAGCGTGCTTTATGACTGCACACAGCACACGAGCGCATTTTCTATTTCTTCAATATGATTTTACTTATTTTTATTATTGTATTRTATATGAGTGTGTAATTAAGGAGCACCTTTGTGGTATTTTACGAATTTGATTCTCTATAAGCCTGAAGCAAGATGACGTTTTGCCCCTGTCTCTAGACCATAATCCTTTTCACRCTGCTTTTGTTCTTTAATTATGACTATTGTTCCTGTATTCTCTAAGGAACCAAAAATTTTAATATGAAAGAATTTCAAAAACTATTATGGTATAGAGTCGGGGGTAAAACGTCATCTCGCTTCAGGCTCATTATCAATTTAGTGCACGTATGCATAATTTACTCTTATCACTATTCTATAACATGAATATTACATTAATTTTATTATACATTTGAATAAGCAGAAAGCAAAAAAAAAAAACTTTGCACTTTAAAAGCTATTTTCCTAAGTCAATATATGACTCCATATTTAATTACCCTTTTGAAAATTTTATACTTCAATTATAACAATTGTAAGTTTGATGAAAAAATTTTTCCACTGAATTTTTGAATAAAATTTTGGATAAAATTAGGCTTTTTTTCTTTGACATTTATAAAATTCAATGTGTGAATTTGAGTTTGATGTGTTATTCTCTCCTATGTGATGAGGGTTTTCTCCGAGTTCTCCGGTTTCCTCCCTCCGTAAAAATCAACATGTGAGTTGAGCGTTGTGTGCATAGAACATTGAATGTAGTGGTAGTGTGTATGAGTGAAAGGTGTCCCCAATAGTGCAAAAGCACTAGAATGACTATAGACACATTTCTTTATTTTATTTCATAAATAATCTACTTGAAGAGCATAGAATTGTTCTTGAGACAGTAAAAATAATTGCTGTCAATACCTCTGTGCTGTGCTAACAAATTGCAAGCTCTAAAAATTGATCTAAAATCATCCATAAAAATCCTACCACTGAGGATAAAAAAGTTAGTCTAAAAAGAATAGAATAATCCTTTGACAATACCAAGTACCGATTATGGAATATACAGAAAAAGCTTAGTGTTTATGACTTAGATCCTTGTTCCCACATWGCATGCATAAATATATCTGAAACCCAATCTATGTGACTCTAATTACTGTYTAATAAAYGAGCATGAGTGTTTAAACRTTTAATTCTAGAAATGCATAAAATGTTGGACAGAATAATTAAAGCTGATGATGCCTGGGCTGACCAAACAAATAGTGCAATGATTGTCTTTCAACATGGGAATGTGCTCTGACAGTATTAATCTGAGATCAGGGACTTATGTGACTCTTGCCAAACTGGAGTCCCAAGAGTTTTCACATTGGCCTGGCAACCCAACAGTGAGTCCTTGAAAGGACAAAATGATGTGTTTCCATAAATACTTAAAGGGAAACTACCTTGGATAAAAACGCCCCAATTTTTGAAAGTGATAATGAACTATGTTAAAAACTTTCTGATCTCTATATATCTCTACCTTTAACATTCCTTCATAGTGCTGTGAGTGAAAAGACTTTGGTATTACCTCTTGTTTGTGAATGTAAAAGCCATGGGGAGGATTGTGTTCTGTCATGACTGACATGGCTGGTGAATTTGGAGAGCCAACAACATACTGTAGGAGACCCTTAGCCATTATTAGCCTATCAAAATCAATGTCTTTGGAGAAAGAGGCAGAACCATAACTGGGGTGTCCATCTGAAAATGAAGCAATATATTGGCCTTGTGAACTGAATATCTTTAGGTAAATGATGTTTGAAGAGCTGTCCTTATCTGCAATGTAGTATGATCCATTGTGGAAAACAGCACGGCTGACAGGGTTGTCAAGGTGTTTTCGTCCAAACATTYTTTTGCAGCTTCTGTCATCAGCATCATAGACGATAATGCACTGGACAATTTCATCATCATCATCATCACTCTCTTCATCATCCTCACTGTCATCATCATCATCTTCAGTACGAGCTGAAGTCACAATMAGACGTCCATCCTCACAAACTGAGAGGTATGTATACTTGAGACCGGTTCTTGGGATGTCTCTTTCTTGGTTCATGAAATGATTGTCTCTGTCATAAAATAACAAACGATTATTTGCACGATTGACAACAACTATGTTGTCATCAATCGAAAAACCAACATCCCAAAGATTTCCATATCTAATGTTGATYGTATTGTACTGTGATCCATTGGCTTTGTAAAGATAAACTTTGTTATTTTCTTTCCACAACAGGGCAATATCACCACTGTGGGGACTGACGGCAATGCTAAACGGCTCAAAAGGTAAACTGGTACTTGCAACAATTTCACTTTGCGTAAAACCAGGGCGGTCAATAGGAGTGACCCAATCAGGTTCAGACGACAAAACTGGCTCGTCACTCGAAGTATGAGAAGAATGGGTGCTTTGAATGCTTTCTTTTTCTATTTCAACAAATGACGAAGATGAGCCCCATTGTAGTTCTACTCTTTCACTATTGCTACTTTCTCCAGACACCCTCTTACTCACAACCTTTCCTAATAAATTTTCYCTTGCAGTCAAATTTTTTTCAAGCTGCAGATCAAATGTAGGAATTTCTTTGTTTGCAGCCCCTATTACTGCAGGAAACTTAGAGTACTCAGCCAGTTGTTCAACCATCACTGTCTTCAAGTCTAGAATTACAGATAAGTCATCTTTCTTTAAAATGTCCTCAACACTGTACACACAGTTTGASGCCTGTTGTAAAACAGTCTCTAGCCTCTTCTTGGCTTTGTCAAGGCTGTTTTCATGAGGCAAGCCAAATTTCTGTCTCAGAAAATCGTCAATCTCTCTGCATAATTTCTGTTCGCAGTTTTTTATCTCCCCAATCGTTTCCTTTGCATATAGAGAAACTTGTGTTTTCAGTTCCTCTGCAAGCTCTTTATTTCTGTTGATGACACTACGACGTTTCTCGATCTCGTCACGTATTTTTTCATTCCTTTGTATTTCATCCTTACAAGTAGCCACAGCCTTTAGTAACTCTCGCTTTTCGTTTACACCCGGTATKTTATCAATAAGCCTGACTATGAAAGTGTTAGTAGGAAATCCTTCGGCTCCATTCGAAGGTACTTGGGATGGTTTACGACAAACTGGACAAGAAATTTCAGTATTCTTGTTTCTGATCAACAMTTCATGAATACAAATTTTACAAAAATTATGTGCACATCCAGGCAACGACTTCGGTTCTCCAAGAATCTCAAAACACAGAGGACAGGAAAATTCCTCGTTCGATATTCTCATTTGAATGCTTTTCTCGGAAGGATCCAAAGAATACGCCATGTTTCTCGTCACCTACGCACTTGTTCAAGGAGACTCGACGGTTTCTTCGTAGACTCAAAAAAAAATTCAATAAAAAGATTGAATTACTCTTAAAATAAAATTACTAACCTCACATGTTACAGCTGAGAGGTATATTTGCCAAGAYACGTTAGTTTTAAAGTAATAAGAGCTGATAAAAACAACCTTTTACCCACAAAATATACAGAACCGGATCTGATAAATTAGGGATGGCAACGCATGACAAATAGAACGCTATAGTAACCGCTGATCGAGTTCAGTTTCTTCTGGGTGTGGTCCAGGGGACATTGATAGCCTATTAGAGGACCTAGAGAGTATGGGGTAGGGGCCGGAGCTATGATTGTTATTCCCATTATTTATTTACTATTAATCTCGTTTTTTCCCCCTAACTTCATTTTTATCTTTTTTCGCTTCTTCCTGTAAATTTTYCCCTCTTTCCCTTCTGTTCCATTTTTTCACTTCATAGATTATGTGAGATTCTCATGCTTCGTAGAGGAATGCTTGCGTTTTCCAATGAAACGTTTTACCAAGTCTGCAGGCATTCCATYAATATACGCAATGGAGAGGAGCATTAAGTCACTGACTTCGACTGTACTGGTCTTSTAAAAATAATACATAAAATCAAAACCTGAATTTTAGAAATAAGCCTTTTCATAGTTTTCAATCGATTCCAGTGCACATGCGATTTTATCCCGAATTTCTCACCTTCTTTTGAATAAACCTTCTTTTGTTCTTAATTAAACAAAAAAAGGTGAGAAATTCAGGATAAAATTGCATGCGCACTGGAATCRATTCTTAAACTATGAAAAGGCTTATAGGAGCATTTGCCCCTTTCCTCCCCTCACTATAACAGTCTTATGTACAGTCAGGAGTACATGAGGAAATGAACAATACCAAGTGAGTTGTTATTTTTATTTGTTTATTTAATTGTTTTCTGAACTAAATGTAAATGACAAAATATGTTTTTCTCCGACTTTACATCTACAGAGCAATAGCCCTGACTTCCGTGATAYGCTTCACTTGTCATGCAGAAAGGTTTCAGTACAAGGCWTAGTGCTAAATTAAATTAATTCTTTTCTTGTCAAGAATCACTGARCATTATACACACTGAAGCCTTTGTGTGTGACAATTAGTGAAGCATATCTCAGAAGTGGGCTATTAATAGTACTCCTATACAGCCTAACTAAATACTTCTGTATGAAATCCCTTTTGAACTCATTAACTCAATGTTTRCCTTCAATAATAATATGCATAATATTCAGAATGCAAGTATCAAACTCATGAAACAGTTAATTACAACAGTAACAAAGTGGGAACTGAGGAGGGGTTGTGGAGGACTGGGAATAAGTTTTCTTGGTCCCCTTTCTTGAAGCACATTTCTAATATTGCAATAATTTACACAGCTCCCCCCTAAAATCCATACATAAAAATTATTGACCCAACTTCTTGCACTAGCTCTCCCACCTCCCAACAAAATCTTAATAAAGACAGCTGGCCTCTAAGATGAAACTTCCATTACAATACATAGCACAATAATATATACCTATCAACTATCTTGTTATTTAAAAAACTGAGATCTATATATAATTTTGATATTTTTCTTACAAAAATATTGAGGTAATAAATGGTGTATTGTTTCATAACATTACATTTATTTTTATCTGAAGCTAATTATTTATTGGGGGAGGCCAGGAGCAAGGGGACATAGGTCACTACCAGTCTAATCTTCCTCCATTACCCTCTTCCATCTACTCCAATTAAAAATAATTTTCCTCATTTTTGAGTGTACATCCTCATTTTTGAGCATACAGACTACGCAAAACATATCCTCAAACAGGATACTTTACAATGTTACAACATTTCTTGTTATTATATATTTCAACCAAATATGTGAACTTGCCTCTGCCGCTTGCTGACTGTGCTGCAACTTGTTTTGGGAAACCCTGAGGGCAAAAAAGCTTATTGGTGTCAGTCTTTCCTCTGGTAGCAAAACAGTCTACAATTTTGAGAAAATCCTTGGACATTGAGTTGTCCCAACAACATATGATAAATCTGTCAGACGATGGATCTCTGGATAAAGAAAAGCCTGAAGTGGGGAGAGCTGTTGGTATGCTAGGGATTTTTGAAACAAATTCCCCTTGCACAGTGAAGACCTTGAGGACTATTTCATCCGAACAACAGTCAGCCACATAATATCTTCCTTTGAAAAAGATGGCACGAGAGACTGGGTTTTGGAGGTGCTTTCTTCCAAACATTCTATCTGAGATATCACTATCAGGTTGATAAACAATCAAACATTGAACTACATCTTCATCATCATCCTCATCTGACACTTTAGCCGAGGTCACAATCAACCGTCCCATTTCATCCACAGACAGATGGGTAAACTTCAGGCAGGTTCTTGGAACTTCTACTTCTCTGTTAACAAACTGGCCTCTCTCAGTGTAAAATAGCAAGCGATTGTTAGCACGATTCACCACAATGATGTCATTGTCAATGGAAAATGCCACATCCCATAGATTTCCATGCTTAATGTGAACTGTGTTATAATGATGTCCTTCAGTGGTCAAAAGATAGACTTTTCTCCTTTCTCTACAAAGCAGTGCAATATCCCCACTCTGAGGTGATACGGCAACTGCAAAAGGATTAAATTCCAATGCTATATGTTGTGTTATTGTCCCTTTATACAGGTTGCTATTGGTCAATCCCATGGCCTTTAGGTGACGAATGTAAGCTGTAGCTTCGTCGTTTTCCTTCTGGGAATTCAAAGTATGGCAGTTCTGCTGTACACTTGCAGTTTCCACCTCTTTGGAATACAGTTGCTTCTTAAAGACTTTTCCTAGTCCATTTTCCATATTTATTTGACAATTACTGAACTCCATGTCAAATTTCTGAACCTCTCCGAGTTCTTCAAGAACAGATGGTGTGGGGATATTTATGTACTCTTTCAGCTGCGATGTCATGGCTTCTTTCTTTTCTAAGACTTCTATCCTATTTTCACTGTTCAAAGCCCTGTTCACTGCAACAACAGCAGTAGCAGCATCATTCAAATCGCCTTCCAATTTTATTTTCTCTTTCTCCAGTTTTTCAAGGGATGACAAGCCACAGTTCTGCTTTGAAAAGGCATCTACTTCCTTACATAATTCTTCTTCGTATTTCTTGATAGCCTCAACATATTTGTTAGCATGCGTAGAGATTTCCTTCTTCAGTCCCTCAGCAAGCTCTCTGTTTCTCGCAATCATGTTACACTTCGCCTCCATCTGAACATATATCTTCTTTTTCCTCTCTATCTCCTCTTTGCAGAGAACCAATCTCTTTTCTAGTTCCTTCTTTTCTTTTCTTCCAGGTATGTTGTCTATAAGCCTGACTAACAGAGTATTAGTAGCAAATCCTGCAGCGCCATTTGGAGGAATTCTAGACTTCGCACGACAAACTGGACAAGAAATCTCGCGACCACTTAGCATCACCAGCTCCTTAA
>NW_022258270.1:263213-283130 GCF_009602425.1 Actinia tenebrosa
AAAAAAAAAACGATCCCTCCTAAGCAAGGCTTGTAGCTTCTTCCAAAAATTGTGCATTCCCCCCATTTTTATGATAAAAATTTGCCCATCCCCCCTTTTTCCTACCAAATTTTTCCCGATCCCCCCTCAATTTCACCTGCACCCCCTCTCTGCCATACTTTATGAACGCAGCCTAGTCTCAAAGTACCCATGGGAACAGCCCATATGGGGAATCCCTGGGCTCACACGCGAAAACTAAATTCAATTTTGCTAAAGATTTCGACCTTTGATTATAAAGATTGGATTCTGCTTTTGAAAAAAATCGATCTCTGTTGTGGCCTTGAGATGGTAAATGTGTTGCATGCTGGAAAAAAACTACAGATCAAGTTCACACGCTATCAGTACAAGTTTTTATAGAGTAATATTTCAAATTCGATTTTTCGTCGTACCTTTGAAAATATCATATAACTGTTGCATGTTTATTAAACTCTATATATTTATTAAACAGGTTTGTAAGGTCAAAAAATTTGCTGGTTATATTTTTTTGTTGATATATCATGCCACCAGCAAGGCATGACGGGTTGGCTTTGTGCTTTTCTCACACCTTGTCATCGGAAACCGTTCGTCGATCTTCATTCATTTGACAATCGAAAAAATATCAACTGACATTCGGCTTCTGGAAACGTTTATATTCGTTAAATACGAAGATTCGGGGTGACTTGACAAGRCAGAAAAACTGAATATTACATTGGGTTAAGGTAAAGTAAGCAAAAATATGTTTGAATTTGACGATAAATGAAAAACACAGGGCACGCGTCAAGTCAACAAAACCCAAACAAACTCCTAATAATTATTCATTTCTGGTCATTCTGTCACCAGAATGCTTTTGCTGTAAATTTATTTGATGTCTGAAGGTCCTTCCGTGGAAAAGTTTTCTTCTGCTTTCGATTATTTTAGAATTTATTCTATTTTCCATGGAGATCGACAAAGAATTAAATTTCACAAGAATATTTTGACACTATAGTGAATATAATACGAAGCGAGAGGCGTTTGGTTGGCTTCCGAGACTATTCCTCTTCATTTTTCTATCGAAATTCTCAAAGCATAAAAAAGTAAGTGGTTCAATACATCTAGTTTAGTTCTTTTGAGTTCAGAATTATGAATAACGAGTGAATTGTAACGACTTTGGGATGATCTATCTCGTATRATGCCATTTGCGGTTTTCCCCTACATTTGCATATCGCGCGCTTCGGCGCGGGGACTTTGTTAATCACTGATCTGCAATGCTTTGCGGACACTCTTCGATTCTAACAATATTAAATTTAAATGTTTTAAAATTCTAGGATACAAAAAGTACTTAAGAATCGTGTATAGGTTAGATAGACTACGACGTCAAATATTTCGTTGGTTTCAAAATAGCGACTGGTAATATATTYGTCTACTGAAAATGGCTAATAGAATATTCAAATTGCATCTGGTATTCATCCAACTTTATATGGCCACTTTCGGTTGCTCGCTAGTAAAAACAATCATTACCTTTATGTATTTATTTTGATTTTCGCTTCTATTTTCTTCTAGAAACTAAGGGATATTGTATAAAGACAAAAGTATTTGACTGTGTGCTAGTATCTTCTCTTTATGTTTACTCAAGAAATGTTGAAATAATATTTAACGAAACACTTGGAAAAAATAAAATACTAAAGCCCTTGTTAACATGAAATAAGTAAGAACAGTTTATAGCATTTCTGTTATTACAACTGAGTCCMCTCGATTCACCAATGATACGATATAAACACTAGGCTGATGACACAATCTGTTCAAACAGAAGTGAAGCTGAGATCCTTTATGAGAGAAAAACAACAAATGGTTCTACAATAGCCACACTTGATAATCATTTGAATGAATGATTTATCATAAGCTGAGTAGCCTAGTAACTGAATACCATTATTTTTGAAGATATATAGGACTAAGCGGAGTGTGTTACTAAGTGAATCACTGTATAACAGAACAGTCCTTTGGGTTGGAACTGATGTTGTGTTAGTCATCAGTTCCGCATTCAAAATTGAGTTTTTTCTTTCAGTTTTGTAACGATCAAGTTCGAAACTCCGCTTTAAACTATACGCTGAAACCTGTTTGAGCATATTGTAGTTAGTACTCAGACAATAATAATTTCCCTTGTTTTCTTCTATATCTAAAAAATTGACTAGTCATTTATGGAATTACACATTATCGATTAATAAGTAAAATCAATTTTTCCCTCATCATCAGCAAAAAGTAACAAGACCAACAGTTTTCCTAATAGCTTTTTTAAAAACTATTTCATATATTCCCATTACAGGACCAGAAGATCAGTTATTTTATCAACCAACATTCCCGTAGGTCGTTCGAGCAGTAAACAGTGTATTGCTAACTATCAATTGTGTTTTTGAAATTTATTTTCCAATTTCAGACAGCATGTGTTTAACCAAACTGTGAAGCCGGCAATATGGTACAAACTGTGTCCCAGCAACAACACGAACTGAACACCATGAAAAGCATCGAGAAAGTAAGTAGCAAGGACTGTGTCTCTTTACTTGATCGAACCCTGAAACAAACTCTCAACCTCTGCGCTGATCTAAGTCAAGGCATGCACCGGGCTAACTCCGGCACAGATCGAACCCTGAAACAACCTCTGGCTGATCTAAGTCAAGGCGACGGCTAACTCACTGATCAAACCCTGAAACGACCTCTGGGCTGATCTAAGTCAGGGCACGGCTAACTCACAGATCAAATTAGATGTTAGCTTGTTAGTTTTTGCGGAGGGAGGAAAACCAGAGAACCTGGAGAAAAAATCTCGAATCGAACAAAAGACACGCCATACTCAATCTAACTACGTCTATAATAAAAGCCAGCGTAAAAGCGTGTAGTTTCAGTGATTCAATCAATTTTTACTTTTTGTACTTCCAGAATGATTTCCCAGACATAATAAACCTGAATGTGGGCGGCCATTACTACGTAACAAAACGATCAACGTTAACCCAGGACAGCGAGTCAATGTTGGCCGTGATGTTTAGTGGTCGGTACRACATCGATAAGGACAGCGAAGGGAGGTACTTCATTGATCGTGATGGCGCGTATTTTGGTTATATTCTAAACTTCTTGAGAGACAATCTGGAATTGCCTCCACCTTCCGTGTCCGTCCAGGTCAGTGAGAAGCACGGCTTATTATCAATCAGGTTGCGGTATTAAGACCTATATTTAGAATACTATGGGTGGATCTGGGGATAGTAATACGTTGGCGAAACTCCCCTCTCTCATACAAACTATAACTTTCATTTAGGAAAAAATCTGCTMTTAAAGGTTTCATTTAACCACATAAGAGAGTTCTGGGAACGATAATAGTGAATAGAGAATTTACGCACGCGTAATCTTTAGTATCGTCATTGATTAAGAAGAACAATATCGCGCTACAAGCTGCATCAAACCAAGCACCCATTTATCGAACCCTGAAAGAACCTCTAAAGTGAACACAGTCAGGGCAYGGTAAACTCACAGATCACATTTGGTTTTCAGAGGAACGAAATCCCGCCGCAATTCGGTAAATTCTAAATATATTCTAACGGAGGYCACACTTATTTACCAGGTATACAAAGAAGCTCAGTTCTACCAGGTCCAAAGTTTGATCGAAAAACTCGAAAGAAATCCTCATGTTTTCGCAATGAAGCTCGACGAAGCTAAAAAGTCCAAACTCGGGAACTCGTTTGTAAAATGGAAAGAAGTAGTTGTGAGTACTGCGCAGCTGAAAAGCATGAAAGAGTTGACCACATCGACTCGAGTAAACCTACTTTCCAAGGACGACAGTGTTAACCTTTTTGAATGCTCCGAGTGTATTGCACAAATGAATCATAGCATCGTCGTGTCGAGCTCGTCGAAGAATTCGATACAACAGCAGCAGTCGTACGAGAAGTTAAAACAACGGTTGTCAAATTCTGATGTTTTGGTCGATATATCGAGAGAAAACATGGAGCTCTTTGTACACCTGCTCAAAGACGAACTGGAGAAGGAAGGATACTCGTGTAAGGCTTGGAAGGAGGAGATCAAATGTAAGAATGTGAGGATGTTTTATGGCATTGCTGTAGAGGAATGTGGGTTTTGTTTGAATGAGTATTACATGGCATTTGAGTGGGTTTTACCCCAACATGCAAAGACTTGATTACTATGACTATAGACAAAGTTACAAAGAAATATTGTATAGAGTATTATCATCACACACCGTTGAAAACACGGCCAATCAAAATACAGGAAAGCCGTTGTGTATTGGGGGTACGATATTCCACTGTTTCTTCCCATCAGACATGCCTACGTACTATCAATGGTGTGGGATTAATTATTTATCGTGGCATGCCATGGTCATTTTCTGAGGTACCCAACTTGGTGCATTGTGGTCTAGCCTCAGTACGAATGTATTTTGGTCATCATGCCTTATATGGTGTTGTTCAGTTGTACTCAAGCTAGACCATAATGCATCCTGTTTATGGAACTCAGAAAAGGACTGTGGAATATTCCACTTGGCATTTGTRTTTTCTTGGAAAACACACACTGCAGAAGTCTTGTTTGTGTAATAGAAAATACTAATGCTTCGCGGTACATCACACGTTATGCCACTCAACTACTATGGTATAAATCATATAGAACACCAATGAAAAAGGAAGCTATTTAAACGAAGAAAGAATAGATAAGAGTTATATTACGAAAAATTATCAAAAATATTTATGTCAAGTTTCTGTTAAGGAATAAAAAATCATCAAGAGGAAAAAATTGTATGAGAAAACGTTTTGAGCGCCAACTTTTTTCTTTTCCCCTACCCTTTTTTTTTTTACAAAATCCCCCTCCCCTCCCCTCCCCCAAATTCCTATTCTAGACCCATGCTCTACTCCTTAGCATAATCGTGAGAACCTTCGATTTTCTTTTGAATTAGCAGAGTCTGGTTGTCTGGATGAGAATGAATTCCATACCCCCATCCGAGTTCTCTGTCGACCAAGTCATAATATTAATAATAGTAATGATATTAATAATAATAATGATAATGATAATATTAATAATAATAATAACTTTATTGGACAGGGTACACTGTAATCAGACTGACAGTTTTCAGGTGGTCCTCGAAGTTATAAGTTATGTCATAAGTTATCAATCCATTGTCAACGACGCGAAGAACAGGGAACCCAGTTACCATATTAAGACAATCACAGATATTTATTCTATCATTTTTTATACTACGATGATTCGTATTTGGGCTCAGTCATGTTATTTCTCCTTTTCTACTCTATAATGCACTTTTTGTCGTCGTCTTTTTTTACCATTCGTTTTCGCTTTCAAAGACCAAAGTAGATTGTAATCGTTATATCGAGTGAAGCTCTCGGAGAGAAACGGAACGTAAAACGCTCGTAAGAGTCGATGTGATCTGGAAACAAGACGACGAAAAGTATCAGCTACTGATTATTTTTCACGAGTCAAAAACTAAACAAGTGTGCTTGCCAATTTGACTCTTCACTTCATTAACACGTTGAAAGAGAAAAACTTCAGCCAGTAATTATTTCAATTTTTTATCGAGTTGATTTATAATGAGTTATGAAAATTACGAACTTAGTCCTTACCTTTCGTTGTCAAGGAACGGTTTGGTTGCTATGACAGCCCATCGATTTTTTTGTTTTGAATAGTTTGGTTCTCGTGCTGTTTCTCTGCCGGTATCCATGTCAACCAGAAAATGACACTGATTTAACGGCACCTAGTTATATAATAAGAACTGTAAGTTCATGATTCCTTACACCGACTTGACGCGGCGTAGTCAGTGACGTCACGAATATTGCGTCAATAGGACATCACGTTACAACCTTTCGTATTTTCATTTTGACTACTCAAGCATCACTAGATGAAGTTAACAAGCCCCCATGACGCAATAAAGTCTCCAAGACGAATCAGTCACGTGACATACGTTTTTATTGTAACAAGATTGATTCAATAATACTTACATATCTTGAGGGCTCTTCCTTATTCATATCATTCATGTCGGTGGGGATAATCATCGTTGCGTTGCTGCCCGTGGCGTAGGGTTTAGGGAGTTGAGCTCTGAATTCTGATTCAATAAATTGTAAGCGCCACCTTTAGAACGAAAAGTAAAGTTGTAATAACATTATTATCAGTTTTAACAACATCATCTTCTTCTCCTTCATTATCATCATTATCATCAGCAGCAACAGCTATATACAACATTTTCATCTTCTTCATCATACAACAACAACAGCAGCAGCAGAAATAGCAGCAGCAACAGCTATATACAACATCTTCATCTTCTTCATTATACGACAACAACATCAGCAGCAGCAGCAGAAGTAGCAACAGCAACAGCTATCATAAAATATAAAATAACTGTTACCAATTTCGCGTACCGATTGGTTGGGAGCGCGTGCTTTATGGAAACACACAACACGCGCGCACTTTCTATTTCGTCATTCGTGTCCAAAATAGTTGCTATTCTAATTTGTATTTTATAAAAGAAATATAAACTTGCTTGCTGTGCTGTGTAAAGTTCTAAAGCACTTGGATGCCAGCTAACAAGTAAGGCATCACACCATCATCAGCTTCATGCCACATCACCAACAACATCGTCAACACAGATGGTTAATGATGGGTGTGGTCAGGGTGTCTCAAGATAAACAAGTTAAACCGGCAAGACAATGACGTCGGGCTAATTAAATCTTATTATTTTACCTAATATGGACAACTTTAAGAGTCTAGATTAAATTAGACGTCTTCACCGAATATGAACTTCTTTCTTACTTTCCAACCAATCGCGCGAGGCTATTTGAATATTTTTGCTGTTTCCTATAGCAATGCTGTTTTGTCGGTTTCTTTTGAAGGATGCAAGAAAATTATTATGCTGCCCTGCCCAAAGACGATTAACCAATCAAATAAAACTATCACGAGTGGTTTCTTTAAGCATATTTACTCGCGCAAAATTCTATAAAACTGAACGAAAAGATGCGGTAAACGCAAAATTTCACTTTCTTTTCACAGTTACATTTCCGAGGAACGCCGGGAAAAAAAAACCGTTCGCAAAATTTGGATAGCCTTTAAGGATAATAGGTAAGTTAAGCAAACATTGTAATTACAAATTTATACCATTAATTGTTTAAAAATATCAGTCACGTTCATTTACTTTCTACTGCCGGCACTAATAAGCTTTAACTTTAACTACAAAATTTGTTCGGATTTCAATAAAGGTCGTAGCCCGTAATAGAAGACTGAATAGTCATCGTAAAATAATATTCATGTAGTACAAAAAAATGCCAATGTTTTCCTTTGATTTACTTTTGATTTAACAGTCGAAGTATTCTTGACTTAACTAACAAAGACAGACGATGTAAGCGTGCAATCTGTCACCTGTCGTTGAAAATGGCGGGGGAAATCTCGTCAGAGGAAGATGATTTCATGGCTGGCCCAGCAATCCAAAGAAATATCATTRTCCAAACTTGTCTTCTGGTCGCTCTGCTAGTATTTGGATTTATTTGCCAGGGCACAATGGTATTCCTTTTCGTTCGATTTAAAAACCTTCGGTGCCTTTCCAATTACCTGTTAATTGACCTGACGATCGTGGAGTTTCTGGACGTCACGGTGAACATCCCTCTCTTCATGCAATACTTCCTGTTCACCAAGAAGGCCGAACTCAGTAAGCAGAMAAGATGGTACACTATGTTGTTTCATCGGTTTTTTCTTGTCAACGACTTGTTCACTCAGTTGGCACTCATCGTCGATTGTTTCCTGGCCATGAAGTATGGAAAACGCTTCACTCCCAGGAAGTCAACCTTTAACATATCTGGCTTTATTGTCCTCAAGTGGGCAGCCATTTTAAGCATGTTGATCGCGTTCTCCAAACCAGAAGATTCAGGTAACGAGGTATTTATCACCGAAGAAGCATATCAAAGAATTCTTTTTGGTCCGAATCAAACTATTTGGAAAATCGTCATTCCCGCCTTGGGTAGAGGGTTCGATTCGGCTATGGGGACTGACTTGGAAGGGGGCCAGCCATTTTCTCCGGCAACAATTTGGATGTGGGGTATCGAAACTATCTTTGATATTTATGATATTTTTAGTCTCTACGGAAATTCTATAGTTTAGTGGGTCAATGAGAATATGTTTATTTGACCAGGGCCACCCCAAAGATATTATTTTAAAATGTAAAATCCCATAGAGTTCCTACCCACACCCCATGTATTATGAACGCTCCCTAACGTAAAGTGATGGTATTTCTGGTTACTAACCTGTCATCTGGTAAGAAAAAGCTGCTTGGATACCGATACCACTCCTTGCCTACACAAACATTGATTCTACTTGTGTTTCGATTGACGTATTTATCAAGGTTCTCTGTCATGTGATTGATCTCAAGGTACAAGTCGAGCGGTGCATGATAGCCTGAAAATTCATTCAGAAACAAAATATAACAAAAACAGTTTAACAACGGAATAATTGCTCGTGTACTCTGCTCTTGTTATTATTATTATTTTTCTTAAACGAAAATCCTTAAAGAAAGAAAGAAAGAAAGAAACTGAAAGAAAGAAAGAAAAAAGAAGGAAAGAGAAGAAAAATCTTTACAAAATTAATTTTAATCGTAGTTCTTTAAATAATATTTTCCATACAAAGACGTCATAAAGGATCCAATGAATGACCATATGACCCAACCCCCTCTAAGTCAAACACCGACAAAGGTACTCCGCAGAGCAGAAAAAAAGATTTTCGTACCGTAAAACAAAGCGCTGGATCTTGATAGGGAAAGAAGCGAGAATACCACACCAACAGTCACGGCAAGCCAAGTAGACGATACAGAATAGTGTTGTCGGTTTGTACGGGTAAAAAGGTGATGGAAAAGTTTCTGTCAAAAGAGTTATAAGCAATATCTCTGTAATTATGTAAAAACCTGGGCCCAGTTGTTCAAAGCCCGATTAGCGCTAATCCAGGATTAACTCTATAGGTCTTATTAAGAGTTAACCCAGGATTAGCACTAATCGGGCTTTGAACAACTGGGCCCTGGTCTTTTTGGCGTTTGCTAGGTTTTAACCTGAGTATCAGGTCCCAGGGGGAGGGGGGTCTAATTGAGGGATCTGGGRAGAAGGGGAAGAGAGCCTGATACTCAGCTTACTACAGTAGGTTTGAAAAATCGAAGTAAAAAAAAAAGGTGGAGTCTTTTTCCATTTTATTTAAAATAAAAAGCTTGAACTACACACTTCACACTTATTTCAGCCATTCTCTATTGTACCCGCGAGATTGTACCATTTGCTGTCTAGTGGATGTTAATCAAAGTGTTTCCAAGCTTCCATGACATCATCGGTAAACATGAAGTATTCAAGAGCAGGTGCCTATGGAATGTCATGGAAACRCCTTGATTGAGGTCCACCAAAACCTATCATCGTCAAGCGAGCGCAGCAGCAGGAGCATACCTGTACTTTGGATAACGATACTGCACCAAACAGAATGAACAATGGATATATAGGAAACAAAAACCTTTCCTCCTGAAACAAACCAACATGAGCAAGAGTAAGATATTTGTAAAACATAAAGATAAGAGTAACTATTATCATGATCACAATAGTGTTGTGATTATACTGATATGAAATGTCCTATCGATTAGTGGCTATGTTGCTATTTCTGACGCTTACGACACTGAATCAGTTGGGTTTTGATTATAGTTGATCATTATGACTACATGTATGTTGTGAGTGATGATGATGATGACAGTGATGATGATGAGGGATGAAGATGGTGATGGCGAAGACAGTTATGATTGTGATGATGACAGTGATGATGATGATAATGATGGTGATGTTGATGGTGATGACAGTGATTATTGTGATGATGACAGTGAAGGTGATAATGATGGTGGTGATGATGATAATGAAAGTGATGATGATGAGTGATGATGATAATTGATGATGAAGGTGAAGACAGATGATGATGATGGTGGTGGTGATGACCATTATGGTGATGGTGATGACAGTGATGATGGTGGTGATGATGACAATGATGGTGAAGGTGATGACAATGATAGTGAATGATGGTGAAGACTGTGATGGTGATGATGACAGTGCTGATAATAAGTGGTGATAGTGATGATGTTGGGGATAGCAGTATGATGACATTCACGATGATGATGTTGATAATGACAATGCTTTCATTCTTACTTTGTGTGGTCTTGTAAAGAATATACCAATCCATATGTACATGGCAGCCATTGGAAACCAAACTGGTAAACGTGATGAAGGAACTATATACATACATATAACTTATTCAAATGAATAAACCAATTAAGCAACAATAATTATTATTGAAATTTATTAGAATGGCAGGCATCTGATGATGATGATGACAACGATGATGGTGATGTTATGATGCTGATGATGATAGCAATGATGATAATGGTGATGATACAGAGGAACAGGAGGAGGAGAACAAACAATGAACAATCAGTGTGCAACTACAAAAAAAAAACTTACATTTCCTTCTTTCATTTTTTTCCTTTACCAAAAGCTTGACAAAAACCTGATATGAAAAACAAAAGTTTTTAAGGTTAAAACTAACAATTATCATTAAGTAAACAATAAGTGTAAAGCAAACTTTGAGTTACTGCAAAGTTACAAAACAAGGCATGTCTACGACAGGGAATTGATGACATCCATGAACCAATTCATATTGCGGAGAATTAGTGCTCATCCAATCGATGTCCAGGTGTGACAAAATCACATCTAACACGGCAGTTTGTACTGCAACTTTTTCATGGCACCAAGGAATTAACTGTATTGTACTCATCTTACTACGATTCTTCAACTTACACATATGGGAAACACAAGTACAGCCATTAGGAAGACTACATTGAAATTAAGAAATCCATTTATAAAATAAAATGTCCAATGCTCAACACCTACAAGAAGAATGCAATTTTAACACAAGGAATGGATTCTGTAAACGATGTGCACCAGTGTCGCACCAGTGGTAATCCAAGGCCAATTTACACAGCAGATTTTTTCCTCACAACTGTTGGTCACAACATGCTGATACCAAGTTTTACCTGCCATAAGCACGTTTTACGACTGTCAGAATTACACAA
This sequence comes from Actinia tenebrosa, assembly GCF_009602425.1. The sequence continues at coordinate 274,330 of NW_022258270.1, forward strand.
AGCAATTTGCTTCATCAGCATGGCATGTTGTACGTGATAGTTGTGAGGAAAAATTGTACTTTGTAAATTGTACTTAACTTAGAAAAGCCTAGATTTGACCTTATTCATATTTCTTACTTTTTTTAAAACTTCAAAAGTAGGTAATGGATAGCCACTCAATCTTAATCTCTTGGATCTATCCTTCACCATACACATGTACCTTTAGTTTGAATGAATTAAAAAAATAAGAAGAACCGGAAAGAAAGACATACCATAAAGATCTGGGCCTCCCTTGCCAAACACGTTGTACATGACGATATTTAAGGGTGCAATAACCACTTTACCATAGTAGGCAGAATCAATGTATACCAGTGGTCCCTGTTAATGGTGACAAGAAGAAAAACTAATTGTATATCATTTGGTTCTTAAATCACCATCATTATTCTTTTCTGTTTCCCATTCATCTAGTTAGGGACCAGCCATTTTTTAGAGGGTGGGAACGGGGGGGCTGGGTGTTTTTATTCTGGCAAAGATGGATCAAGCTGGGAGGGAGGGCCTGAAAAAATGTTCATTACGAAAAGAGGGATCAGAAAAAGCAGAAATTCCCCTTAAATAATGGCCAGTCCCTTTCTGTCATCTTAAAATGGTTACAAACTTATTCTGTGATGTACTGCATTTTATCAAGTGTATCTTCCCATACCATTATCCAAGAAATTACTTACTAATACAGCTATAAGTGATATAATACACCATTCCAGAAAGTAACGAAGTCTTCTTTGCCGTATGACAATGTCCCATGCAATAGGAGCCCTGAAATGTAGCAAATTAACAATGCTTTAATGTTATAGATTAACTCGACAAGGATGCAATATTCTAAGGAATATTGCTGACATTCATGTAGCATAAGTGTATCAGGGGTGATCCTTGGGTGTCCCTGACCCCTTGACCTTTTGCACATCTACAGTCTATTTGATATGTGTGCATGTGTTTTGGGGGGAGGGGAGGGAGGGATAATTTGTTGATGTTTGTCAAGAATCCTCTCTCTTCTTGTAAACCTTGAATATGGTATACATGTATGGCATTACATGTGCGCTGCATCAAAATAATGTTGAATATGAAAATGGAAACAATGTCTTACCCCAAAACAGCACTAAAAGGCCATCCTACTAAGGCTCCTGCAGCAGTACAGACAACTGCAATCTGTGAAAAATAGTTGATGAAACAATTAAAGAAACATTCGAAYATGCATTTTTTGTAGAGTGAAGATTCTTTTGTGGTGACATTGTTCAAAATTTAAAATTTTCCATTTAATATTAAGTCCCTTCCATCCCTTTCCATTTAATATCATTTCTTTTGCCCCTTTCCATTTAATATCATTTTTCTTTCATCCCTTTCCATTTGATAATATCTCCCTTCCATTCCCTTCCATGAGGAGTGATGATGATAAATGGTACTTACAGGATAGTGTCCAGTAAACCAGCCTCCATAAGATAACAACACCATGTACATAGCAAATGTACTTGGAAGGAAGGCTGACCACAAAGAGAAAATATGGCAATCAATATATRCCTATAAACATGTCTAAAAAACATGTGAACCCCCCTAAGTCCTCTGACCACCCCTCTCCCCACAGACACAAAACAATAACCAGTCCCAAACCATACTGTTAACATTTTACAATTAAGCTATTTTTGTATGTGACATAAAGTATTTATAAGGTATTGTAAAGAAAGTTACAGTGGTAYGCGCCAAACTGTGAACACCCAACAAAGTTTCATACAAGTTGTTGACAAGTTTTAATCAATCTCTTTACTGCTAACCAATTACGTTTTAGCCCTTGACTTTAATGTTTGGATATTGTTACATCTATGTACGAACTCCACCTGTCCAAATRTTAAAGTGAAGCGCTGATATCTAATTGGTTAGCGGTAGAGAGCACAATTAARACTTGTAAAGCATTGTAAAGCAAAACAAACTTGTCAAAATACTACAGCTGTACCTGCAGCGGAAATAAACATTCCAGTAGCAAAGACCATAAAAACTGCAGACAATCGAGCCACATGGCTACCAAATTGCCTGATAATTCCACTGAAACAATAATAAATTGTTGTTAAAATTTTCCCATTCATTAATAACATGCCACACATGTGTATAATGTTCATGATTCAATTTATAATTCATTTTACCTGTAAAAATAAGACTCTGAAGCTGCACAAATAATAGACAGAATGAAGCGAAGAAAATAAAAGACCAAAACCTACGACAAAGCAGAAAATGTAATAATTATTACAGAGATAACTATTGTATCGCGACCCCCCATTTCACTAWTTCTTCATTGCTATTCCTTRGAATATTCTTGAGTCATTTTAGATTTTCGAAAAAACATGTGTTGACGGTCGATGCTGAGTGATCATGTTTGTAGACTCATTCACATAAACCCAAGATGATGGACGGCTCAGAAAAGAGTCAAACTACAAACAAGTTTTGAAACAGCAGATCACAATACAAAAGTTATCGCTGTAATAATAAGATTGTAAAGTTTCAGTATTTCAAAAAACAGTTTTCAAATCTTCAAGCACAGTTCAGAAAAGTAATCCTATTGTAGAAGATAATATAGGTAAGTTGTAGTGCTTGGGAAYGAGGTTATTCYGGGCGAAAGCCCTTGGAATTAAATTCGGAAAAATTAATTTCCGACCTCGCTGGGATTCGAACCCACGACCTTCGGAATTGTACTACCGATGCTCTACCAGCTGAGCTAGAGGTCAGACTGAGAGCAGGCCGGGGTGAAATAGATGTTAGGTCGCGGTAATTATGATGCAAAGATGAGAGTGTGGACCGCGTGGCACTAATGAAATAGTAGAAGATAATATAGGTAAGTTGTAGTGCACACTCTCATCTTTGCATCATAATTACCGCGACCTAACATCTATTTCACCCCGGCCTGCTCTCAGTCTGACCTCTAGCTCAGCTGGTAGAGCATCGGTAGTACAATTCCGAAGGTCGTGGGTTCGAATTCCAGCGAGGTCGGAAATTAATTTTTCCGAATTTAATTCCAAGGGCTTTCGCCCGGAATAACCTCGTTCCCAAGCACTACAACTTACCTATATTATCTTCTACTATTTCATTAGTRCCACGCGGTCCACACTCTAATCCTATTGTAGTTATAGACACAGTATATTATGTTTTTTACATACCTTGTTGGCCTTGAATAAATGAACTTGCAGGAAACCAGAAACTGAATTCAATAACAAGTAACCATAAGATCTGATGGCAAACTGAGGTGAGTATTCCCATGTCTGGAATCCTGTTCCATATAACAAGTAATGGGTCTGAAATCAATGCAATAAGACCAATGACTCTAATATAGTGGACCAATTATTAAAAATATAACTGCATAATATCTATAAGCGATACACTGAAAAATCTCAGTTATCAGCCAGCTAGCTAACCCACTACCAGCAAATCTTTGCTGTCGAATTCCTTTCATTTTAGTGAAAAGATATTTTAAGATCAATATTTATATGAGTAATATGATGGATACAGCAAATTTGTAACTTTACAGTATCTCACCATAGCTGTAATATGAGTACTTTATAGTTGATAAAATTATTATTGCAAAACATCTGCATGGAAGGCTTTAATTTCATTGTTACAGTATGTCATAAGCCATTTTTATTATTATATAGTTAAGATAGTATGCACAGGCTGATTGTCAAAAACTGAGCATTATTAGTGAACAGAGCATAGTGCGCACACCATCCATGCACGAAAAGTGCTGCTAGATCCTGAGACTATTTTTAAAATTAGTGACTAAATAATAAAATTAATAAAATAGCTTTTACTGTGGTCCATCCAGTAATAAAGCACTTAGGAAGTGTTAAGTATATGCGGTTAGACATCTGTAGCGTATGTTTCCTTAACACAAATGAAAACCACTATAACATGTGTGTACTTACTGGTTCCCAGTAGTTGAATGTCTCGTCACAGTCTGATATGTTACTCAGAAATGCAGAACAGAATCTAGCAGAGAGAAGAAGCTTGAACATGGTATATGGCTTTGGACACCAGACATTTTCACTGGTATAATCACTGTACTTGGTATCTCTAGAAAATCATTAAAATGCAATAAGGGGTATTTTAAAATTGCATGTACTATCATTAATTGCCATTAAGGAGCTAGAAATTTGGGGGGGGGGGGGAGAATAGATAATAAAAAGATGCAGAATGAGAAGATTTTCCTTGCATAAATGAGAACTGGAAAAGTAACTTAGATTGTGAAATATTTTTAATATTTAGTTCCAAAAATCATCCTAACTACCCCCCCCCCCCCTCTTGTCTCCCTCACCACAGAGAATTTTTGTAAGGGCCCTCATCCCAGAAATTCTCAATTTTCTCCCACACAAACTCTGTAACTTCGTTCTTTCTTTGACCCCCYAGTCCTAGGAAATTACAAATTTCTCCGTGGGGGGAGGGGAGGCATGGATAATTTCTGGAACTAATCATGATAATAAAATATTTAATTTTTTGGAGAACTTCTACACTAGATTTATCATGTCAAGTTTATCATAGTTGGTTGGATATTCTTAGCAATTCAGAGGCAAGATAGTGAATGAATTCATAATTCAAATGAAATTTAAATGATCTAGCCTAGCTCCTCTGCAGGTGTCTCTCCCGGAGGGGGGGGTACTCCCCTATATTCGCTATACAGGTACGTGCCGCCAAACAGGGTTTGGTTTTCAGCGATTCTACTCTGGAACAGGGTATATAAAATCRCGCTTGCTCTGGGACAGAATATACGAAATCACGCTCTCTCCTCTCTGGAACAGGGTATCTATTTTTGCACTACYGGAAAAGGGTATGGTTTTCAGCGATCTTGYCCTGGAACAGGGTATGAATTTAGGCGATCTTACTTTGGAACAACGTCTTCCCCTGGGGTGTCTCTAATCTCTTCTACACATACTTTCCTATTGGTGGGCTAGCTTTGTACATAATACTTTGGCATAGTTCAGGACTCCTCTCTCTTGACACCTTACACATGAAGCACAGAGGAGAAGAAATGAGATGCTTACAGAGTAGGTTATCAATGAATGTGGTCAATGGTCCTGGTAAAATCTGATTCAGTATACATGTACCTCCGCTCCCCTCCCAACAATTTSTTTTGAAGAGCCACAGAACACATGTATTTTTGCAGATATAATTTCTCTAGGACAGGTACACTAATAATTAATGTTATCAGTTATGTAAACATTAAAAAGCGTAAGCTTACTTCTTACTAGTACTAGTATCAGTCGTAACAAGACAATAAAGCTTCTTACAATCACGTGACAAACATGAGTCTCACGTGAAATTTCTAAACTGTCTTTTTTCCATTTATAAAGTAATGGCGTATTGATAGTTTYATAGCACTTACGAATCTCCTTTTTCGCTGGTATTTGAGTCTGAAGAAGGAGCTTTGTTGGATTCTCCTTGGGGTCGAGTTCTTCTCGTGGCCATCTTTGTTTTCCCGAGCCACGTGCTAAAGTCAGCGGGTTTCTTTGTAAATGGTTTAAACGAACACGAGTTGGGATTGGTCGTGGCTTTTAAAACGAACCAATCAAATAGCATTTCCTAACGAGCTATTAAAAGTCGGGAGTAGGCAAAATGGAGGACAAGATGAAGAATATGGAAGAAAAGTTGAGAGAGTATTGCTGCATGGGAGACGAAGGAAAAGTTAAATTACTCATTGGAAAAGGTGTAAATGTTAATGCTGCTAATCATATAAATGGTTGGTCGCCATTGCACTGGGCTGCAAAGAGAGGACATAAAAAGATTGTCGAGTTTCTGTTGCAAGAAGGTGCCTCAAAGACTTTGAAAACAAGCAAGGGAGAGACTGCAGGTTCGCTAGCTAAAGATCCAGAAATCAAAGAGATGATTGGAACAGCTGAAGATGTTGAAGTAGCTACCAGTGAAAAGCTACCARTTGTCCCTAATTATATCAAAAATCCTGCATTCATATATGTTGAATCTGAGAATACAGTTGATGAACAGCAAACTCTTCCATTTGGCCTGGGAAGAAGCTTAAAAGATTCTGATAGTATTTCAAGTCCTGTTAAACTCTCCAGATCTTCCCTCRCTGACCCTATGACCTCTCCTCCTCGTAAAACCATTGCTATAGATAGTGGCAAGTCATTTACTGAGGCACAGCACTACATGAATGGTACCATATACCATCATCCGATCCAAATGGACAGTCCCATGAAACATGTTGTTCTAGAAAATGAGCTGGTTCTTAAAGTAAGGGTTGCAAATTCCGAAGAAGATRATTTTATAGAGGTCGAACTAGATTTTGAAAGTCTGACTTTTGACAACCTTATCAGATTGTGCTGCGACGAACTCAAGATACAACCAAATAGCATTAGGAAAGTAAGAAAGCTGCCTAACACTATTGTCAGAAAGGATAAAGATGTAGCTCGCTTGAATCAGTTTCAGGAACTTGAATTTGTTTTACATTAATAGAACGAGCCATTTGCTGTAATAAATGTTCACTTCTGGAAAATATTTACTCTTCCTTTCCTTTCCCCTATAACAATTCTTTAGTATCGTCATGCAAAGGTTCATTATGACATTAGACTTCCTTTCCCCTTACCAGCCAAGAAGAAAATTTATATTTCCAAGGGGTGGGAATGACCTAAGCAAGGTTTTTGGTACTTTCTTTTTGTGACTTTGTTGCCATATCATAAGATAGCAAAGGGTGTAACATCTGTCACGAGGAACTAGATATTTTCTGGAACTGCTCTGGCCATGAAGCATTCCTCAAATAAACCTGAATAAGATTTWAAATATTTATTTTAGAAACCAGCTTGTATTTTACCTGTGTATATTATGGTCAATATTGTAGGCACACCAGTGGAATACTGAAAAAAATTGCATCTTGGTTTGTAAGACCACTCCAAAAATTTGTGTGTGGGAAAATATGGAAAATTTGTAGATGCAGTATGTTACCATGGAGTAGTACATAGTTGTGATAGGATGAAATATTGAAATAAAATTTTTGCAGAGTTTAATTTGGTTATAGACAAACAACAAAAAATCCCTAACCAAACAAAAAAAAACAATAGGTCTATCGTGCATCAAAATATTTTGTAAAAGGCCCATGATGAACTTGGTACTAATACAGAATTAYGTGAGAAAATCCTGGGAAGAAAGTATGCCTTCATATGCACATTTGTTTTTAGACAGTCAAGGGTGTAGCAAAGTCTCAATTAATGCACCACAGGAATCCCACAGAAATTAATCAAATTTTAGTGCCAAAAGACACGTGCCAAAAACAAACTTTTTTGGGGAGGTGGCATGTGCCCCCTTTCTCCCCTCCCTATGCTAGTGCAGACTAGCCCTGCTGTGCCATCTAGCACTGTCAATATTTGATGAGGAGGGAAATCAGAGAAGCAGGAGTAAAGCCTGGCAAGGGAAACAAAACAATGCATCAAACAAACTCAACTCACTTGTACCACTCTCTGTAAGGAATAAGTTCATCATCATTAAATAAGTTTGTCACTGATATATGGTATGCATTCTAGCTAATAAACTTTCAAGTTATCTAATATTAAGTTTGACACATGACTAGTCATGGGTTTCAGCATCCTCAGGAAAGTGATGATTTTTTACAAATATTTTGCTAAACAATCATCATAAAGAATAATTCTAATCATAAACCTTTTAAAATTCTCTTCCTAGCTTTATATTTCTCTCTAAGTCATTGTCCCGTAAACAAATAGAAAGTTTTCAAAACTATTCACGTAGTTAATCCTGTAAACGCTTCAGACCACGAGTAAAGCACGTTGCATGGCGTCCATATACATTCAGCTCCCACATTCATGATTTTCAAGAAAACTATAGTAGTCGCTAGGAAGAACATCTTTTCCCTTTAGCAAATGGCTTAAATAACTCTTGGACGGTATCAGGCCATCTTTGTGGTATGCTGGCGTAGCAACATATGTAATRCAGTCCAACATTTCGCCTCGTTCAAGTTCAACTTTGATAGACAGACGGCTATATCCTCCTCTGTCGACCCATTCAAAAAAGTCAAGCGTTTCAAGACCTCCTTTTTCCAAAGTGTACAATGCACCGTGAACTACAGAGTTTGGATCCTCGACGATGGTGGCCGATCCGAATCCACTTCCGCTATTGAAAGCAAAGACAAGCCTGTAGCCTGACAGTTTTGCGGGAATTCGATCAGTGTAATAAGCCTTTCTCTCCTTCATTCGTTCAGCGTTCATGTTCGATCCGTAAGCAAAATATCTCTCGGGTTGCTCCATGATTATCTTTACAGTGTCTAACAAACAGTACAGTGCTAGCAACGCTTTTACGTATGACATWACTTGCTCAACTTTACAATACAAACATTTATGACTCATCAATATTTTCGCCACAGGAATCCCATGCACGTAATTCGTTCGTTAGACAACTATGAAATAGCTTTTATGAAATGATCGGAATGAAAGTGAATGCAACTCAWCTCAGCAAGTCTTCTTCATGTCATTGGCAACATATCTAAGAAATTTTGAACAATTTGAACAGATTTTCTTGAGCACAAAGATTTCAGACTTGGTCTTCCTGTGTTGCGCCCTTCTGCGTTGCGCTGGTTGTGCTAAGGCCAACAAAAAAAAAGATGTAAAACTGATTTTTAATTCCCTATTAAAAGACTAGATTTATTGTCATTAGTCGCTCTGCAATATACCAATTTAACTTCAACAGCTAGCATGTATATGTTCTGTGTCAACTSACTGTAACAGGTGGTTATAGCAGCTAAGACATATATATAGCAACATGTTTATAAATATGTC
>NW_022258270.1:300880-317172 GCF_009602425.1 Actinia tenebrosa
AAGTTTTCAAGCCCGGTTTTCGGATGGATAACCACGTGCGAAAATACTTCAGTCTAATATTTGATTCACGGCAGACTTTACTCTATATTTATCAAAAACTGCTAAAAAACTTTCTTCTTTTTTTTTTTATTATAAATAACATGAATAAATAAATAATTTTTTTTGTCCCATACATTACTGTAAATCCCTTCGTACACACCACAAAAACAATCACTCTGTGGTCCATTAACGTGAGTTTCAGGCCCAAGGGGAGGTGGGTGGGGAGAAGAGTGACTCAAAACCGCACAGCGTTGCGGGTTTCCTGTGGTCATTTAAAATGGCGGACGAAGTCTCTGAACTCTAAATAAAATCTTACGAGAAGAAGAAAGATCATATACCATCGTCCATGAGTACATTAATACGTACTGGATTTGTAATTAGAAGAGTATTTAGTACGATGAAGAAGTTAGAGCCGTATGAACCGCCATCATGGGCTTCGATGCTTAAGAATATACCGACTCATTACGTCAAGGTTGGTTTAATATTGATTGTATTAAAGGTCTTGGTTATTTCCTTAATAAATATAAACTACTACATTATTTATAGAGTACAAACACTATAAGTGTGTAACATAAATACCACTAAATACTGCTAAATTATGCTAATCCTATTGTTTTCTATTGTTTAGCACTATTTACTACTAAATGGTGCAAAGTGTTGCACACTTTTAGTGTTTGTACTCTATACTTTCATTAATTACTTTTATTTATATATTTTCATTTAATATAATTTTTACTAACTATTTTCCAAGCGCATTATAAGCTTAATCCCCACTTTATTTATTTCCCTATAGTTTTTTCTAATGTTTGGATATACCCCTTTGTAGGACCCCCTCCCCCCTCCCTTCCCGTGTAGATGTAGAAGAAAAGGAAAACTTCTTGTTTATTAAGAAGATAGGGCTTACACTACCATGGACCATAATTTTACTTATATCAGAAATTTTAGATGGAATTGAGTTACGTACACAGGAAAAAAACCRGATTCCCAAATTGGSAATTGTTGGGAATTTCCTTGAATTCCCAATTCGAACACCAACATTGGGATTTATTGTTGGGAATTTCCTTCTAATACCCAATAGAAAAACAAAATTCCCAACAAACTAACTTTGGGAATCATGCTGAGTGCCACGTTCCCAATTTTGTTCTATTTGGGAATTAGATGGGAATTCGTTGGGAATTCAAGGAAATTCCCAACAAATTCCCAATTTGGGAATCCGTTTTTTTTCCTGTGTTATCAATTCATGAAAGCTAGTGCTGTTTTTCAATCATTCCCAAGAGAATTAAATAACAAAAGACATGGTGGCAATATTGGATGATATAAYGAAAGAGACTAATGGTGAATCTTTTATTAAATTCATCCAACATGGCGGGTGTGAAAACYATCAATAAGCGAGTGGTTTTYRTCTCATATTATTTACTAAGGYGATTGCAGTTTTTGAGATTTTTGAACTGTTCATGGTTGTTTCTTTACCAGCTGGCACAAAGAAATACCCCAATTCACCCCTGGTATCCTCCAGGTCTACCAAGCAGCTTTAGTTTGTCTATCAAGAGGGATGATATGACGGGYAGCACATTATCTGGTAACAAGGTGAAGCACTAGTTGTTGTGTTGTAAGCTATTTTCATTGCCATATGCCAACCAGACTAAGATAGATTCACTGATAAAACACAGCAACTTAGCAAGAACTATTGTGATAATAGCTGACAAATTTACATCACAATACTAATTATTGCAAACACAACCTAGCACTAATATATGTAGCACTCATGCTGGTGAAATATCATGTGGAAAAGGTCTGGAAACATATCTAGTTTGACAGAACTATTTATTGAAAACATATAAGGTGATGATGATCCATAATGTCATTTTGTTTTGACGACAAAGGTACGAAAGCTAGAGTTTCTATTGGCTGATGCCTTGATCAAGAATTGTGACACTGTATTTACTTGTGGAGGAGTTCAGTCAAATCATTGTCGGGCCACTGCAGTAGCAGCAAGACAGCTGGGACTGGACTGTTATCTATTTCTGAGACATAAGGAAGAGGTAACAGTCAACAACTGTGAACTTTTTTGTTAGATGAGCATGTGTGGATGTTATATTATTATTAGGTTCCCTAGGGATTTCCTATGCCTATTTAAGAGTGGGGTTCAGCGTGAAAGGGTGCGAATTCTTGGAGTCGAGCTTGGAAGTAGTTTGGAAAGGAAGACAACCCCTTGATGGCGACAGGACTATTCCTAAAAGTTGTGTGGAATAAATAAAGTCGTTACATTTTCTAGAAATAAGTAGAAGTAATTTTACCTCTTTTTGTGATTAGTGAMAGAGACAAYGAGCCAAAATCCCATACATTATGGCTYAAGGCTTAGAGCATTAGAAACCTATGTCAGCAATATCCAAATAACAAGAAATTTGAAAACAAAATATAGAACCAAGGAAAGTATAATGAACCATCCCTGGAATTCAGCAAGAGTCTGTATCATAATGACTAGATCGGCATATCTCTAACTCCTGTATCCACCTTACAACATGGGTATTTACAGGCAGTGGAGCGTTATCTCTTTTAGTTTTTACCAAAAAAAAGTGGAACCAACATCCCACTATCCTCCAGTCAGCTCCTGACCTTAATTGTTTATGTTATTAACATTTCCTGGAACTACATCATTTCAAGTTTTAACTGTTATTATTTGTAGGATTCATCTATTGGATTACCTGGCAATGTTCTTCTTAATCGACTTGTAGGAGCAAAACTTGTCCTCRTACCAAATGAAAGTTATCTCAAAAGTTTAAAACCTAGAATGGAAAAAATGGCTGAAAAACTAAGGTGTGTACACAAAATGTGTAGCCATTTTATCTTCTTCACACCTTGTCATTTTAATTATATAAAACGAATGCGCTGTTGACCTAATTCATCTTGGTGCAATGTTTACCCATTTCAGACCACATGTAAGAATAAGATTCTTGGTTTGAGTTGTATCCATATTCATGTCATGTCTTCTCATTCATAACCATTGAACAAAGATATGATACTCTAGGGAATGACACATGTTATGAAATAGGAAAACATTGTTCCACGACGAATTAGATTAATAATTTGCAACTCCAGGTACTCACAATAGTGCATGTGTTTTGAGTGCATGTGTTTTGAGTGCATGTGACATAACATCCTCAGGTTCTTAACACATTTTTTTCCTTTTGATCCACAGGAGTGAGAAAGGCATGTCACCATATATCATTCCTGTTGGTGGGTCCAACTCTGTTGGAGTATTTGGATATATTACAGCTTTTGAGGAACTCATACAACAGGTAACTTAAGCTTAGGTTACTTAGTGTACAGGTTACTTAGTGTCAGAATCTGAAGCAGCATATGCAGACTCAGTAGTGTACAGCTTATTAACAGAACTCATCTTTTTTCACGCTTAGGTGAAAAATGTGTTACTGAGTCTGCATATGTTGATTCAGATTCCCATTCTGATGCCAGTGTAAACCAGGCCTTAGAAAACTTAGGAGATTCGTACAAAAAGATCATTTTGATTCTAGAGGCCTGAAAGTTTTGCCTTACTGCACACATGACTAGGCAAAGTTTTCAAATGTAACTTGTGTTAAAGAGTATGCTCAAGTTGTGTTAAAGTGTTTCTTTATACTTTGAATTCTTTGATTTGATGAGAGAAGGTTAGGTGAAGACTATTGCAACTCCCCCTCSCCCCACTGCCCAGCCCAAATTTTACTTTTGTTTTATTGTATTTTTATCATTGTAATTTTTGTTTAGAATGTTCTTGAAGATTATGATGATATTGTAATGTGTATTGGTAGTTCGGGAACAGCAGCAGGATTAGCAATTGGGAATTATCTTACTGGCTCAAAGTTAAAGTAAGTTGGCATCTGTTGGTTGATGTCATTGCTGTCACTTGTCTTTGCTCTTATTGCAGGGATGGCAGAGTTGGGGGGTAGGGACAGTTGGGAGTTTTAGTTCAGGCCCATCGCTAGGACCTTGAAAGAGGAGGTTCGTTTTTTCTACCAATCTTAGTTATGGCATATCTTGAGAAACTAAAATAGTGCTAAACATTATTTTGTACTCCCACAAGGTGGAGAGGGGGGTTCGTTCGAACCATTGGACCCTAGTGATGGGCCTGTAGTTGCCCCCGAAATTTTACAAGAATAAAATCCCATTCTGTGTTGGTTTGATTTCTGAATAAAAGAAATTCTGGTCCCTCACTTTAAAATATGCCCTGTATTGTACGCCACCTTCTGTGAAGGCACTTTCTCTTTGTCTCTTCTTTTGTATTCACTTTTCTGCTAGTGGGTTACCCGTATCCAAATCAAATTAACAGTGTGGAAATGAAGGGTAAAATGGGAAAACAAATAAAAGAGGATAAACCTCTGTTTTCCCCACTCTTTTGAGTCTTCTTCTTACCTGGTCTTTTCCAAGAATCCAAGAGAAAAAAATCAGAGAGAGCTGCATTTCCGAGTTCCATAAACATGATGCATTGTGGTTTGGCTCAGTATTAACAACACCATATAAGGCATAGTGAACAAAACATGTTTGTACTGAAGCTAGACCACAATGCACCACTGATGTTGGCTATCTCAGAAACGTTCTTTGAGAACGTTGTCAAACTTTTGATTGCTATCTTCCAGTCAGCTGCGCAAAAGAAACCTAAAATGTGTTATTTTTAAGATGCCATGCCGTGTGTGCTTGTGATGATGCCACCTACTTTTACCAGTGTATCAATGAAGAACTYGATGCCCTTGGACTGAATGTCACAGCCGAAGAGATTATAGATATCATTGAGGGATACAAGGGTGTTGGCTATGCTCTGTCGACAAAAGAAGAATTAGGTATTTAAGAAATCATGGAAGACTGTAGAACCAAGATGAAATCTAGAATCAAATGCAATCTTTGTTTTTTTGTTGTTTGTTTGCTTGATTCCTTGCTTGTTTAATTGTTTGTTTTTGTTTGTTTGTTTGTTTGTTTGTCACCACTGGTACCTTCAAATCTAGAATCAAATGCAATCTTTGTTTTTTTGTTGTTGTTTGTTTGCTTGATTCCTTGCTTGTTTAATCGTTTGTTTTTGTTTGGTTGTTTGTTTGTTTGTCACCACTGGTACCTTCAAATCTAGAATCAAATGCAATCTTTGTTTTTTTGTTGTTTGTTTGTTTGCTTGATTCCTTGCTTGTTTAATTGTTTGTTTTTGTTTGTTTGTTTGTTTGTTTGTTTGTCACCACTGGTACCTTCAAATCTAGAATCTTTTTTTTCAACTTCAGAGGACATCGTTCGTATCTCGTCCACAACTGGTGTCATGTTGGACCCAGTATATACTATCAAATCAGTGCGTGGAATGTTGAGCGAAATGACAAATAACCCTTCGAGATTCAACGGACGAAGAGTACTGTATCTACATACTGGTGAGCAAACTAATGCAAATGATTTTGATAATAAMGGTGATGGTAATCTCTCAGCTTCGGTAATTTCTGCACGATTTTAGGAGGGGTCTTTGGCCTGTATGATGGAAGAATGGACAGCATAATCCAAGATATTACYGCCAAGTCAAGTCCCGTGACAGTATGGAAGGATTCCCTAGACAACGTCCCTAGCTGTTAGTGCTGAGTAAAACAGATGACTCAGTGCATGATCAAAAGATTTGGTTGTGGTAGTCACATGACCAAGAGGAATTGCTACACTTGGTGGTCACATGACCAAGGGGAGGGATGCACATGGTGGTCACAATGACCGAGGGGAGGGGTTGCACATGTGGTCACATGACCGAGGGGAGGGGTTGCACATGTGGTCACATGACCGAGGGGAGGGGTTGCACATGTGGTCACATGACGAGGGGTGGGGTTGTACATGATGGTTTGTATTTGGTAACCTTGCACATCAAAAGGAGGATCGCAAACCATACCAAGGCTAAGGTATCAGGGTACCCCAAAATTGCTATGAAAGATTGATTTTTAGGTTTTTACATTTTGCGAGAGAATACACAATAAACYATTATTTTCCCAAAACATTTTCCAATAGCGTTTTTTAATAGCTATAGAGAAATAAACGAAAATCGACTTTTTAGCTTTAATAGTTTTCAATTTATTGTTGACATCACTTGTCAACGATCTGTCGTTACGTCTCTATCAGCCACTGTTTTTTTACCTTGGACGCTTTTGGACCATCGTTTTGATTTGCTGCTGCTTGCTTGCTCTTCTCTTTAGTTAGACGTACATTTAAAAATAAAAAGTATGTCCTGAGCGAACAAAACGTCTGAACTTGAATAATAGCGATGAATGCCTAAAAAATCACTACTGAACGGTAGTGAATAACAAAAGCTCAGTTAG
Source organism: Actinia tenebrosa (assembly GCF_009602425.1). The sequence goes on from NW_022258270.1 coordinate 307,240, forward strand.
GAATTTATCTGGACTTCCCGCCCTSAATAACAATAATAAAGTAATTCGATCTTGGTTTCTCGTTACTTTATCTGTCATCGGGGACACATTTTGGTGTCCGTAATCTCCTTATGTCAACAAAGGCACCTTTTGGCTTGAAAAACMATTTTGCGTTTTTCTCGGAAGTGAGTTTGCGTTCAGTTACCCRTACATTKTGAGTTCATTGTCAAAGGGAATTTGACCGATYTAACTGAAATTTTGAGGAAGTCATCTTGGATAGTTGTTCTTGTCTGCGATTTTTGATTTTTTTGCTTATTCCCAAAGTTATCGTKGATTTTGGCTCGGATACAGCTGATATAGCAGCGTCATAAMTTTAGGAGCGTATAAAAAAGCAACGGGGCAACTAATCAAAAATCGGAGACACACTTTTGACAAGTGATGCGTCTTGTGATTTCGGAAAGGTAATAAGCATTGGTACGTTTCCGCGAAGATGCCAAGGTGAAAATTTGAATAATTCGCTCTAACTTAAAAGGATAAATGTATTTTACAAAAGGGAAAAAAGTAATAGTTTCTACATTKATTCAGCTTTCAGAAAATGTATACTTTGTTRAGGTTTCGAYTAAAAGGTTTTGCGCTATTAAGAGTTGAATGCACACTGGTCGCTAGGGGTACACTGACACCTTAATATTAATAAACACCAACTAYAAGCAGCTCTTAAATCTCAGGTAGCCCCAAGCTCTGTTTCTGTGGAAAATTCGAGTTGAGGTTTTTGAAAAAGATAATTTTGGATCAGTTTTGATAACTCTAACTCTAATCCTCTGTTTATAATGATAACATAAATCCCGAAAAAGTTTCATCCTCCGGGGATTTGTTTTAATGATCTCCCTCTGGCATTGCYTTTGATTTCACTCCTATATTTTATGGATTTCGGAGTTGATTTGCTGAAGTGATCGCTCAAGCTAAGTGCGGCCCGCGGAGCATGAAACAAACTTTCGACGCCTCGTCGAAGACGAGAAAAAAAAGAAAGAAAAAAAGAATATGACGTGAAGAGGATTACATTGAGGACACTCAAAAAAATTCAAGTTTTTTCAAGTTATTATTTCCTAACTTTTCTACTATTTTTAAACCCTCTAAAATGAAGCATTGAGTTTCAATACGCCGAGAGCGATCAAAATATTTTTTTTTCAATCGATTGGCTCGAGATTTGTAAAAGGTGACAAAATGCTCGAAATGTTGACAGTTCGAATGCCCTTTCTTGCTGTATAATCTTTTCTCGAATTTGACATGGTTTCGAAATCAGTTTGGGCAAAGTTAATATTATAACTCTGGTTTGGGCCACGTTTTTGATTTGCCAAATTACTTGAATAAGCTAAAATGGCCTGACTTGATTATGTAATATATACTTTAATATATTTTTTACTTTTCTATTACCTGTAAATTTCATTGTTTACGGAAATGGCGTTCAGGTGTTGGCGAAGTGCACCTTAAATCGCACAGCAATTTAGTGATTAAATTTTCGAAATTTATTCAGTTTTTGGGTCTTTTGATGTTCGACCCTTATTACTGATTCGACTATCGATGATTCGCCCCTATAAATGGAACAAACTCTTTCAATATTTAGCTCCTTTATCTCATAACGGTTTAGTTATCTCATCCTGCTTATCGTAATAATGATCCTGTTGCCAGGGTACACTGGGATACCTGGAGGACCTGGAGGACCACATTTTATAATTTATAGATATTTTTAAAATGAATCACCATTTTTTTTGAAGAAAAATTAAGGGAGATCAAAACGYTTCGAACGGCAATGATCAAACCCTGGAGTGTGCGTAGCAAATTATTTATTTTTTATAAATAGAATCTTAAAATAAATATTGYTATGTACCTTTGTGAGTAGATTTTGAAGCCAAAACAGTTAATATAAATAGATAAATATAGGCTATAAGACTATATTGTCAAGTTCAAGAGAATAACGAGTCATGCTGAATGAATTTGTTTATACTATTGCTTATCGCGACCGACAGGTATCCCAGTAATAAGTTAAAATAGAAAGTAGTTTTCCGATCGACCTTWAAATGACGTAAGATTTGATGGTRTTAAAATGCTTTCAAGGCTTGGTAAACAATCTCTGCATCTATGATAATAAATCCTTTCCTCATGGAAATGGTAAGTTAAAATGGAAAGTAGTTTTCCGATCGACCTTATTAAAAACGACGTAAAATTTGATGGTGTTAAAATGYTTTCAAGCTGTGGCGGATTTAGGGGGGGTTCATTGGGTGCAAATGAACCCCCCACCGGCTGGTACCTTGGATTTTTTATATATTTTTTAAATAAATAAATAAAAGTATGGTAGGTCCACTTTTTGAAAATTAGCACCTTCGCCCACAATAATCGGGCCTGGACTGGTGGATAGGTTATCCTTATCAGGAGCGCCCCTAGGCCAGTGATGTGCCTCATGGGAAAAATGATGATGCAAGAGAACGTTATTGTTGTGCCGAGATTTGCAAAAATGATCCCCCCCTCTTAAAGTCCTGGATCCGCCACTGTCAAGGCTTGGTAAACTGCATCTATGATAATAAACTCTTTTCTCATTGGAATTGGTGTTTCTACATCGTTTATCGGCTTTATTTAATAAGCAGTTATGCATACGTTTTTTTTTAATTCCTAGCACTGACGTAATGAGGACGTTAAGGGTGACATAYAACACTTAAGTTTTTTCCCGGCAAAACTCAATCAGAAGGAAACCTTCTTTCTTCAGATAGAACCAGTAATGCATTTCTTAGATTAAGACTTCGGCTTCTTTATCTGGCAAGAGGGATATAAGAATCTGGTTCCCTAATGCGCCAGTCCAGTCCAGAATCTAATAGAATAACCTTCCATCCTCACATACCTGGAGACATGAGCAAAGGTATACGTGAAAAAACGTTGCTGTCTTGCCACTTGCCCTAGAAGCAGTAGCGAATACCAAAAGTCTACTCAAAATTGATCAGGCGAGCCTGAGCACCAAAYCCAAGCGCACATGGCGAGACGCGGCGCTCACGTGCGTCCATGTTTCCCGTCCTAGGACATCGTTTAGCTTCTGCTMGATTAATTTCCCATCGTCTGAAACCTGTCAAACCAAGAAAATTAGTTCGTTTAAATTAATTCTTGCAGCTTTATTATATAAGTACCGCGCTTAACTATATTTCTATTATTTTTCTCAAATGACTGTAAATACGTCAGTCTTTTATTGTTTTTCTTTTTATGAAATGGGAGCTATTACCGGTTAATAATTAAACTACGAGCTGCATCTGTTAATAGGATAAACAAGGATGATTAAATTCACTACATCAAAACTCTGCCAAGAGGATAAGTGAGTATAAGTAAATTCACTGCACCAAAACAACGATTTCTGAAAAACAAATGAACTATTTTAGTGTCTGACACATCGTTTACAGGGAGTGATCGACCAATTAATCACGTACGCAGTCAGAGTCCCTGTTTATCGTAGTGATATTATAGACCAATCAGACGATCGAGAATCGGCGCGCCAATKAATGAACGTCAAAAACGTTATCTAGCCCATAAAGGGACTTCCCACTAGCTGGTTTTGTCATGAACTAATGATTTTCCACCTAGTTTTGGTTATGATTGGATGAACCAACTTGATTGACAGTTGAGGCATAATGGCTTTCTCGTTAGGCGTCGTTGGGAACACAGGGTTTAAGACAACTGAGGCGCAGGGCGTATTTCCTTTTCGAGTTTCGTTGCATGATCGTAGAAGTCTTGCGTTGCACCGGCAGAAGATATCAGCTAATTAAACGAACATAAAGGGAAGTTAGAATCTGAGATAAAGAGAAAAATGGTAACTACAAGGTTTTTTTGCCTGCTTTTCGCCACTTTTTTCGTCGTTACAGAGAGTTTAGGTAAGTCCAACTTGTCATTTGTATATAGCTGTTGACAAAGATTGGATTCTTTACCAATAATCCATTATAATCTATTAACTTTTATGCTTAAGAATTTTTAAATGTTTTTTTGAAAAACTAAGCTTAATTTACCGCTTTAAGTAGAAATTCGGCCAAATGATTCAAGAGATATTAAAAGACAACTGCAATCGCAATGGYTTTTGTTTAGTAGTCCATCCATCCATTCCGAGGATCAATCCAGCCATTCCATCTATTAATCCATCCATCCATCAATCCATCCATCTACATCTTTGAGATTTGTTTGTCACCAAACTATAAGAGTTACAAAATTTAATCTTATTTTTTTTCTCAACTAGTTTTCCATCGTCTTCTTTATAGTCTTTCTAGAACTWTCTCGAGCATTCTCCCCTAAACCTATATTTTCTCTTTTTCAGACGAAAAAAAAAATCATTATCTCTGCGATATCAGTATATAGATCTCAGTAGAGGYTTAATAGTTCTGAACTGAAGTTGAAAATAGTGCATGCTTTTCTCCTCACTGTCACGAGAAATTCCATGCTTGTATTAACCAAAATGGCAACTCATGATTTTTAAAAAATAATACAAATTTCATTTAAGGAATTGTATGAATTTATACCAAACAAAAAAATGTGTTTCGTGTCACCTAAAACTATAGATCTCTGTTGACGGTATGGGTCAGATCATGATCAGTATATTGATTCGAAAATTTTAATCTAAAAATGTCTTATGAAGCTTCATGGTATATAGCGGATTCTATAATCTTAAACTCATTACTCTAAATTGACGTAACTAAACTGATAATAAAAGATATTTTGCACTCAATGCAAGGAAAAAAGCGATCATATTCCGAAATTCTAAGTACTTGTGTGAGTACTTTCTGTCTTAACTCTATAACAAAAATATCGAATACAAAATGGCCATTAAAAAAAAAAAAAAGCATAATAGGAAATTGAAAAATATATCCCCGGCTTTAGCATAAAAATATATCTGAATATAATGGGTACAAAGACTGATACTTTTACTTTCTATTAATGTTACTTACTTTATCTACTTCAAAAGTTCATTTTTTATTCTTAATATTTATGATTCATTGCTGCTGAACGAATTGTAAATTTTTGATTTTGGACAAACAAAAAAACAAAACAAAAACAATGTACTTAAGCTTAATGTCTCTGAAGAAAAAGATGTAAGCTGAAACTGTGCAGTAAATTATCACAAAAAAAATMTCGCTGGCTCTTTTGCTTTTCAGCTTTAAACAATCCCGCAAATGCTAATATTACATTGAAAATTTTAGTGAAAAAGTTGGGCGCAGTGCACATAATTTTCTAGAAACGAGGGGTAGAAAGTTTCATAGCTGAAACTTTTAGTTGGAATACAGTTGCCTGACAATGAGCTTTATCATGGAAATGCGGGAGTAAAAAAAGGTTTAGTTCTAGCTATTGTTTCGCTTTTTTTTTTTTTTCGTCGTTTAAAACATTTCACAAGGGTAATTAAATGTTACATGGTTAAGCTTTTCGCAAAGTCGTTGATTTTCACTTGGATTTCGGCTATAACAATTTGAACGTTAAACAGCCGGCCGAGTTTTAGCCAAATGAAGACAAGTCAACAGTCTTCGAAACATGATTCAAGAATATCTTAGTTGACGAAGAACTTCTGGCATAGGTTTACGATTTGATTATGATCATCCTAAAATAGAATTTTAATAGAAGGTAATGGACACGTAAACCTGTTTAACAGGGTTTGACAAAAGAAAAAACTTTGCCACTTGCGTTTATTGGAAAGATTTTCTCCTTTCGCTCGTGATGCAAATCGTCCGTCAAGAACGACGTATTGTGTTGTCACCCAGCATAATCAAAGGGGTATTTCTTGACAGATCCAATTGAACTAGCTGACAGAATATACAAATGAATCCGAAGATCGAATAAGCAATAAAAGGAGAGAAATAAAGCAATAATGGAGACTAATATTGAAGAACTTTCTTTTTYGTTCAGTATCGCATGTTATCCGTTGCCTCGTTTTTTCTTCTTCTTCCTACACTTTGAGGCGCTGATCATGATTTGCTATTCCTGTGTGATATAGCTATAGCTTTCTTATAGAAAATCTCTTTTTCCCGTTTGTGCTTTGGCTTCATGAAAGTTGGAATCAGGCGAACAACGCCAAAAATAAGCACAAACATAAGTACTTTTATCTAACGTACTCCTGCCAAACGTTTAATTAATTGTGCTGAAAGGCAACAATGCAATCAAAGCATACTAAGAGTACAGAGTACAGAAATATCTYGAGGTGCTGTTTTGATTCGCTCATAACATGACGCAAATACGAAACCTTTTTTTTTTTTTTTTCGATTCTTTTCTATTTTGGCTTTATAACAGTTTGGAAAAAACAAAAAAGCAAGCAAAAACACTATCACTTCGATCTAACGAAAGAAAAATGGGGGGGAGGGGGGAGCGTAAAATTTTACAAAATAATATTAATTGGATAAATTAAGGAAGATCAGGGCCGTAAAATGAGCTCAGAAATGGTAAACGCGTAATATTGTTTTTCCTTTTTCAAAATTTTGCTCTATTTTGACTGAAAACTGACAAAAACGAAGAGAGACAACGGAAGAATYATTTACAGGAAGGATAAGACTAACCATATATGTTAATAGATCTAAAGTTCGGGTCAATTGAAGTCTTCATTCTGGAGGCAAACAAATAATCTGGCAGCGATTTTCTATTGGATAGCAGTCAAAGTACGTTTCCCGACCCCCACCCCTGTTTTCCCGTTTTCAGTGGACGTACAAAAAAATAGTAAAGATGTAATATTATTATTCTCAGATTATTACTTTGTGCCAATCAATCAATATTGAGGATAAACATGTTTGTTATAACAGATGAAATTCAATTTTGCTGTTTACACAGAAAAAGCAAGTTGTCCAAGACCACTTAACATCGTCTTTCTTCTCAAGACATCAAAGAACTTCAATATACAGACATTAGTCGCTGCCAAACGTCTTATTAGGCAAACAGCCGACTCATTCCAAATTATCCCAAGACAAACAGACATGGCGGTTATTCTCTCCGGTCCCAGCGCCACTGTGGCGGTCCAATTTGGACAAAACGACACGAATCATTTCAAGCAAGAGGTAGATAAGCTAGGACTTTCTAAAGACGAACAATCAATCGTCTCCTATGACGGGATGTTTGACAGAGCGATCCCTTACGCGGGGAGAGCTGTCGTTGTCATGACAACTGGAGAAGACAACGAGATYGATGACCCAATTTTTATTGAAGCTGTAAAAGATATGAAGGTGTCAAATACAAGCCACGTTTTCGTKATTCAACTGACAGAAGGTCAAGATATACGACGACTTTTAGACATTGCTACTGATTATGATCTAATATATAACGTCAAGGACCTTCTCCGGAACGGAAAACAGCAGGRCAAATTTCACTTTCAAATCTGCAGTACTCTAGGAGGTAAGTGACGTCATAAAATGAGACGATCTACCTCGAATGCAACGTCCACTTAGAATGACGGGCCTTGATGGGCGTTGCCGCATCAAATGTAATACTGTAAGGAAATTAGATATATTAATRATTTTCTTTATCAGATTTACGATTGAATGGAACATCGTTAAACAGGGGATGTCTAGAAGTCTATAAGAACAAAACCTGGTCCCCGGTTTGCAGTCCCACATGGAACAACAGCCTCACAGACATCATATGTCAAAGACTCGGATTCAGCGTCAATGTCAGCATTGGAAACGACAGTGACAACTCTCTGTCATTTTTGGGCAAAGGAAGCTSTGGATTAGAAAATTCGTCCATCGAATACGGCTGCGAAACGATCGGAGGATCAAATGCATACAAGAACTGTAGCCGCCGTCCATCGTGTCGCCATATAGTCTGCAAAGGTTTGTTGAATCAGTTTTGTTACTTTCTCACACAGTCCCATGATTCACCGCGCGTTATACTTGTTACCAATTTTCCGTGCGACCTTGGAAAGTTCAATACAAGTACTCTGTTCCTCAGCCTAAGCTTAGATGTTGTTTAAAATATTCATGTGTTCCAGTAGAGGTCCGTGAGATTTCAAAGTATTGTATTAATTACTATGTAGGTATTTTTGAGTATTTTGACGCTAAAATGCAGAGGCTATTGTATATATCCCTGCCAAGCAAATGTCTATATTCAAGAAACACTACCTAGAAAATACATATACATACATACCTCAATAATTTWAAAAATAGTTTTGAATGATACATACCTGATATGCATGAGTAATCACCAAAGATCGCACGATATCCGCTAAGCACCATAACTTTCCTCATGAGCACAAATATCAAACGTCGAAYTTCACATGAGCCGAACYAAAKTGRAACAATRGATAACAAGGCGGTCTTAGGCCTAGGGYAAACGTCGAACYTTCCATGCACCGAACTTAATTACATCAAAGAATGCCGCCTCATTATCACCTGATATCCATTGTTTTTAATGAGTTCGGTGCATGGAAAGTTCGACGTTTGCCCTAGTAGGCCTTAGTTCGATGTCATTAAGTTCGACTGGCGAAGTTCGACGTTTGACCTTAGTCGACTAAGCCTTCACAGTTTCATGGCATCATCAGTACGATTTCACCAGACATTTTTTTCATTCCAATTTCATCTTTCAGTTCCCGTCCGCATATCAGGCTCTCCATCAAGGCCTCACATAGGCCTTGCAGAAGTTTTTTTTCTTGGCACTTGGGGTACTATCTGCAGTGATACATTTMATGAACACAGCGCTAACATCGTCTGTCAAAAGTTCGGATACCCGGTGAAGTCATTGATGACGTTTGTCGATGTGTCAAACGACATCTCGAGTCTTCCGACGATGTTGATGTCCATCGATTGTCCTGTCGAGAAAGGACAATTGGAGCAACACTGCAATTTAATAAAATGTGACAGAAAATGCTCAACTACCTGTAAAACTCGGCCAGCCTCTGTACTTTGTGGTAAAAAAGAAACTGTTATTCAAGGCGCGATTACACGAAACAATTTCCTCTGCAAATTGTCTCGTAACAGCGTTGCGACACAAGTTGCCAGAGTGTTTACACGGTGTAAAGGAGACGCAATCGTTTGCAACAATTTGCAGCAACTTGTCTCGCAACTTATGTCGCAACGCTGTTGCGAGACAATTTGCAGAGAACATTGCTCCGTGTAATCGGCGCTTTAGTTTTCTATATGTATTAATAATAATGTTTTAGTACATTGCTAAACCCGCGCCGCCTCTCACGCCTTGAGATCGATCTTCGGGCTCGCAATCGTGTGTGTGAATAGTCGTTTGTTGGTTCTCTCTGTGTTTGATGGTTTCGAAATGGTAAGCCTACCGATTCAATAAAAAGGCATGCCGTACTGACCGTGTACGTGCAAATCAGTAACGTACGTTTCCCACTCATACGAAAACGATTTCTATGAGAAACCATTTGAATGTTACGGCATGTCGTACTGTGTACGTGCTGTCAGTACCAGATGCTGCTTCCCACTCACACGAAAACCGCTCTCAACGTCAGAGTAGCGTTTTTAATAGACGCCTCTTCTGTTTTCGCGCCAATTTTTGAGTACGCGCAGTGTTATTCTGTCCTTGTATTTTTTCTCTGCAGACACTAGCAAAGGAGAAGCTACAGAGACAATAACAATCACAAGAACAACAGGACCAAAAATAATTATACCATGCGCAATGTATACTGTGATGGATGTAAAGTGGTACTACGAGAACGGTCATGAGCGTCGAGAGATAATAATGACTCATAATGCCTCCAGAATAAAGTTTAACAATAAGGACCAAAAGGAGTCCCGGCTCACCATACGCAAAATATTGCTTAATGATGGTGGAGCATATTTTTGTGAATCAGGATCCAGCAGAAAAATGACTTTCTTGTTTATAAAAGGTACACCTCTATACTATAATGCGTACACCGATCTATTATTGAACACATATATTTTCCTTATTGACCTAAAACAGATTTCCATAGTACGACCACCTCTATTATTCTACTTATTGACCTAAATA
>NW_022258271.1:6232-19579 GCF_009602425.1 Actinia tenebrosa
ATTATCGTTGTTGGTAGTGGGTTTGGCGTATTCTAGTTAGGAAGATGATGATGACTATTATTGTTGTTGGTGGTGGTTTTGGTGTATTCTAGTTAGGAAGAAGATGTTGACTATTATTGTTGGTTGGTAGTGGTTTTGGTGTATTCTAGTTAGGAAGATGATGATGACTATCATTGTTGTTGGTAGTGGTTTTGGTGTATTCTAGTTAGGAAGATAATAATGACTATTATTGTTATTGTTGTTTGTAGTGGTTTGGTTTCATTTTTCTCTTTTCTTGATGCCAGAACCCTTCATCATTCGTCATCCCCAACGATTGTAGCAACGGATGTTGTCAAAATCAGCCTTGCTTGAACGGAGGAACATGTAAAGAGAAGTGTCAACATCCAAGAACAAAGTTTAACTGTAAATGTACGACTCAATATCACGGACGAGTGTGCGAAAAAAAAGTGGCATCTTGTTGGGATATTTTGAAGAGTGCACCAGAGGGACCAAGGCCTGATAAAGGAGTGTACAACATTACACTGACTAACACCAATATTACTGTGCCTGTCTATTGCTTGTTTGATCAAAAACTTGTCTGGACTCTTATCGAGTCCTTTTCACTAGAGAATTTACAGCTATATGTGGAAAAAGCATTTCACCAGGATTTTTCTAGAAACGTCGATGCTCCGGACAAATGGAAAGACTATCGTCTGTCGTTAGACATGATGAAGTACATACGATCCAAGGCCGTCATGTTCAGGGCAACTTGTGAATATCCAAACCGCCCTTCAAACCATCTTCTCACTGATTCTCTTCTTGGATATCTGAGTGACTACGACCTCATCAATGGTGGTGATGTCGAAGGAAAATGTTTCAAGTTTGCATACATCAACATCAGAGGGCAGGAATTCTTTAACATAACAACAGCTGTGTGGCACAAGTTGAATACCCATCAGATTCACCTTGACTGTCATGCTGCTCCATGTGGAAATTTGAAACTTATCGATAGTGTTGCAGAAGATGACTGCTTTGGTAAATACAATCCAATAAGGCGAGAGCTGTCAAAATGCACTGCAACACAACAGTCTACCACACAGTGGTGGTTAGGAGAACAGCAATAGGGTGACCACACAGCACATCTACTGACCTTGGGATATGGGAACTTGTTACTATGGTAACACTAACCCAGTATTCAAATACACTGCAAGATGAATTTCCGCATTTTTGTTGTTGCTAGTTTTTGATTTTTTAGTTGGAATATGGAAAGTGAACATTATACAGATATTACAGAGGTCCATGTACACGTGTAATGCACTTTTGGGGACGAAAACTAGCCTCGTTTTGATTCTTATAAGCACTATTCTTCTTACCATATTTGTCATGACTGTCTACAATTTGAGCGGTCGTGTCGTATCGGCTATCTTTACTGGTCCCACGGGTGCGAGTATATAATTAACCTATCTGATCATTTCTCTTTCTATTAAATCCATCACAGTCATTGGATGACTATGATTCTTCAACTATTAGTGAACAATGCAGGTATAAGCGCCTCTAAGAACGTCCAAAAATTGCACTTGTCAACTATGATTCCCATCAAAATATTTCAAAATCTATCCAATAAACTTTGCTTCATATTTTGATATATAATAACGAGCATCGCATTTACCAAAATTCTGAAATGAATAATGGGGGTCACCATTCTCGTTTTTCATCTATCTTGAAAAAACATCTCAAAATAGCCGCAAACTGACAATTTTCCAAGTGGAAACTGGTGCGAGTCAGGTAAAAATGGCAATTTCTCTACTCAAAAAAGAGAAAAAAGTAAAAAATGGGTTTTGAGCATGTTTCTTATTTAGTTTTCGAAAGAAAAATGCCTAAGCTTTGTTAGTTCCATGCTTTTAGTTGAATGCGCAGAAAATGTTCAGTGCAAAACAAGGGAATTACCTTAAGAAATGAAACCAGGGAGCTCGCTTACAATCTAAGAATAGGAAGGACAATCCTTACCTTTTCTATAATCGCAGTGTATGTAGAACAAAACGAAGCCAGGACTTTTTCATGTTCAAATATTTCTAACTAATATTTGTCGACTGTCTTGGTTCTTAGTCAGATACTTCGAGACATTTTAATATGTTGTACGTAAACATATACGTTTTGCTTTAGATATACTATATTTTATGCACATTTTGTCCATTTTTTAGAGATTATTAGCTTTATTATTAGTTTCATAGCGCTTGTAAATAGTTTAGTTATATTTACCTTTGTAAAGGAGGACTGCTAGACTGCTAGAGGACTCAATAAAACTATTATTATTCTTATTTATTTTTATTCATAAAGGATATGTGATATTTTTAGGACCATTTCTTATCCAAGGGTATCATCAACTAATATTTCAAACAAGCCAGAAGGGGGTTTATTTATTGATAACTCAATGACTTTACTGGAACAGATTCCACTGACTAAAAGCTTTGTTACATTAAATATCATCTCCAAAAGATTCAAGAACCTCTGCGGTGTCCAAGCATAACATATGAAATATGACTATCTTTCTGGCTCAGTATCCTAAAAATCTGCATTCTGATTGGCTGCATGACCAGGCAGCATTTTCTATTTCTGCCCGCAGTCTGGTATTGTGATGTAAGGCTTAAATTATCTAAGTGCCCACATGAAAACAACGGACTGTTAATCTGCAATAAAACAAATTGGGGGATGGCTTAAAAACTAAATGTAAAAATAATTTATTTATCGGAATAAAGCTATGCCAAATAGGGAAAAACTGTGCCCTTGGTCTTGAAAACTGAACTTGGCCTAACAGCTAGCCTCTATCCATGCAGTCATGTCAAAAAATGTTGTCATAGACCAACTCAAGCCTATGTGACTGGACCAAAAGGACTCTGGGTAGAAAATCACTGAAGCTGAGTTCATGACTGCATAAGTTCATCTGGTTAGTTATGCCTCTGGTTTTAATACAGAACCAACTTGTACACATTATTCTACTTTACATACTTTGTTATAGATACTTTTGCATTTAATTTCGTATTGGTTGGAACAATATATATTTGAGAGTTTCTTTGTTCGTGGGAGTCATGATTTTACTACTTCTTTGTTTCATCCACGATTTTGATTTTCATATCCTGCTCCGAGCTTTCGGGTTACAAACCCATCGTCAGGGAAAAACTGATTGAAATTACATTCAAAATTGCGAGACAACAACAATCACATGCGCGCGAGCTAACGAACGTCACAATCATGCGCGCGGAAATTACTTAAAACTAAGATATTCTATAGTAAACAAAACAAATAAACAAATAGACAAATAATTAAATAATTAAATAGATAAATAAACGAAAAAATTTATATAGACGATACTAGCGTTTGATCGTATTAATAAATAACACGTAACTATGTGGAACAGTCCTTCCACAGTCTCTATTGAATAGCACATTGTTCTTGGAAGCTGTTAAAATGCTTCAGTCCATTTGCGCTTAGACCAAGAAGCTTCACTAGCCAGGATCCTCGAATTATTCCATGCTATATCATGGTCACATTTATTAGCATGTTCATATTTATTTACATGCATTTATTATTTTGGATATTTCCTGAAATAAAGTTGATTTATTTATTATTACTATCATCATCATCATTATTACTGACAGCATAATGCTGTTATTATTTACAGTTGTCAAAGGGACTAGTATAGAGAAAGTTGAATCATAATAACAAGAGCGTCTGTATTTAGTCAGTGAATATAATTCATGATACTAAACAAAATCTACTAGAATGGTGTTTCATAGATTATCTTTAAAAGAGTGTCTTTAAAGGGCTTCTCTTTGGAGCATTCATAAACATAGCATACCATACAAAGCCACATATAGATCTACCTGGAAATTTCTACTGTTAGGTTTGCTGAGAAAAACCAAAAACTAAGATGGTGTCACTTGGAATTCTCAGGTAGTGGTATATAGGCATGAAAATACAAACAGATTTGAGATATCACTCCTGACACTTATGCCAAAATCCTTACAAATCATAGTATTCCTATACTAATTTCAGAGAGAGTTACAAAACTCAAGAAAAAAAGCCATGAGAGAACAAGAAACAGTCAACCGTCTTAGAAAACTAGTTAGAGGAAGAGCTAGTTATAAAACTATGAAGAGGAAGAGCTACCTGACTTAAATACACTGCTAAGTGTAATTCTTCAATTGTTTTAAATAGCTGGTTTCAAATCAACAATATATTTGCTTCCTACCTTTGGGTTCTGTGAGTAGAGTTTGTTATCCCTCTCCTTTGGCTTGGCTCTGCAAAACCTAACAAGCTAAAGTCCATTTTAATGAACTAGTGCTACCATGACAATGATCATCTCAGAGATTGTTTTGGGGTTTCATATAATTGTGCTCCAGATAAAATTTCGTTGAATTTTGCCCTATATATGATAAACGGGTAATCGTATGGTTCCTCGTAAAATTAAGGATTAATTTCACTTGTGTTTTCAGGGTTTTGAAATTGTCCTTGTCGCTTCCCGACTCGAGCAATTTCAAAACTTTGAAAACACTCGTGAAATTAAGTCTTAATTTGACTCAGCCCCATACGATTACCTATACTAATCAGGACATTTTAAATTCTTCAGGAAGACGAACGGGCATCTTAAACCCAGCAAATAGAAGAGTAAAAATCACAGGTATTCCAAAAAATTATATTTTTAAAGCTTGAAACACATACTATGGAATAGCCTTGCGTTTAAAAAACCAATAAAAGATAAGGGTGCAATTATTTTACTTTGATAATGCAGGGAGTGGTTTCCTAATTCTCATATATATATAGCTCTTGAAAATGCACATTATATCCCCTCAGACTATCGAGGCTCCTTATGATCATTAAGTAAACCATTTTTGTTATATATTCTTTTATTTAGTGATTCAGTCAATCATTCTGATTTCTAATACCAATATTCTGTGCACATTCTGTAATATTCTATTCAATCATTCCATGATTGTTTCCAGCTTTGCAGTTTTCATAGTTTGACCTTGCCTTGCCATTTGAGGGCTATGAAAAGGCACCAGAAGCTGTTCAAAAACAGGAACTGAAGAAATAGCATCACCATGAAAAAATGCAGGAAGCAATGGAGAAACATAGAAAGTAAATCACAATCATTTTGATCTGCAAAGAGTGATGTCTGTTCTTGAGGGACCGCGCCTTTAGATGGTGGCGAAGTTATTTCGTGCCGCCTAAACCAGACCTGTTCAGACCAGAGCGAAAAAAAAATCCAAAAGATCCATAACGTTAGAAAGAAAGTCACAATTTGATTCATACTCAATAAGTATAGTGTCTATATCCGTACCTATATCCTAGCTACTAAAAATATTGAATCCACTAAATTAAAGTCCCGATTTTGAGGGTATAAAGTTGACACGCTGAAAAAGTCCATGAAAATATTCATCGCGTAATATTTGGAAAACGCTCTCATATATTTTTTTCATATTGCAATATGTTGGGTGCCTTGATGAATACTATCGACTGGTGCAAGTCGCTTAGAAAGTTTAGGCCTAGTTTTTGAGAAAATAAGCGGTAAACGATTTCTATGATGTCATCATTACGTCATAATGAAAAGGCTGCTTTAAACTAATTTATCATTTTTGAAACCTTTAATCCTTTCCTGGCATTGTGTGAAAAGCGCTTGTAGATCGAGTTATTTAAGACAAAGTTGTAGCCGTTTCAATGTGGCTAGGTGTGCCAGACCTAGAGGTCCAAGGATCGAAACCTTGCTCTGCTATGTAGTTATTAGTATTTTTATATTCCTTTCTTCTTTCCGTCATGTGTTTTCGTTGTTTTTTACTCTGCTGATCAGGTTCCTTTATCTCAAATCACCATCTTTTCCCCCCTTAGGTTTGACTCTGCCTCAAAATAGAAACATTTTAATCTTCTTATCAATTTTGTCTCTTTATTTGGTTTCTAAGAAGGCAAAAGTCGTATTTCCACATGGTCTAGTGGTTAGGAGGCGGCGCTCTCATCGCCGTGGCCCGGTCTCGTTTACCGGTATGGAAATGAAAATTTTGGCATAATTTTCCCACCAAACAATAAATAGAGGTTATTACATTGCTAGTTGCGTACTACAGTAAGGAAATTTTACGATYGAAATTGCGGCCGTCTTTCGAGCCCCGCAGAGGCGCGAAAAATAGAGATTACTTCATGCAAAGCGCGCGCGTACGGGATTTTCGCACGAGCTGGTGAAGTATCTGAAATCGAACGAGTGAGCGCAGCGAACGAACAACTTGAATACACTGAAAGTATTTGAAAGCTGCTTGACAAAGCTACCCGCGATGACCGCGAAAACACGATTCGCCCCCCTCGACCAATGGTTTGCGATTGGACGAAACGCTTTTTTCACGCGTGACAAATCGTTTTGCCTCTCTGATTGGCTAAAGAAAGTCGCGAACTYGTTTTTCACACACGAAAGTTTGATAAGAAAATTTTAGTCACGGTATAAAATAAATTCAGATTCAAGACAAAAACTATCCGGCTGCAATACGCAACCAGCAATGTAACAAATTGTTTATTAAGTGTAAACGTTAACATTGAATTTGTTTATTAAACAAAACGAAAAAATGAGAAAAAGTGCATAAAAAACCATTTTTATCGAAAACAAGCAAACTTGAAAAACGCGAACTCAAACCAATGACGTGAGCCGCGTAAAGGAAAAGGAGAACATTTTCTAGCCTTTTCTCAGCTAAATAAACCTGTTGAATACTGGTTCAAAGATGTGTATTATTGCTCTGTATGATCTGGTTATTGCACTCGAAAATGGTCGTGATTCATGGGGAATGTGTGTGCCGTATAATAAAAATCAAATAATGCATAATACTTTTTAGTATGTGGTTGAAGGTCTTACCCTTTAACAACCGATCTCATGTCTTTTTACCTACAGATGGCTGCATCTGTATATTTGACCATCCTCTTGAATAACCCTCGTTCCCAAGCACTATAACTTATCTATATTTCTATATCTTCATGTATTTCATAAGTGCTACGCGGTCCACATATTCTCATCTTTGCATCCTCTTGAGTGATATCGATAATATATTTATACAATATCCAACCCTTGAAGTAGAGTAATGTGAAAATAGCATAACTAACATGAGCAGCTAACGAGRATGAGGGGGATTAGCTCRRATGGTAGAGCGCTCGCTTAGCATGCGAGAGGTACCGGGATCGATACCCGGATTCTCCAAGTTATGTTTTTTGCTGTAGCTGTTCTTCTCTTTCAATGTCTAATTGCTTTTTTGAACTTATCTAGGTTATTGATCTACCAACATCATTCCCTGTGCCACTCTCACGCCGAGGCAAGAAAACCCTGACCCTGGTCAAAAAAGGGTTTTTACTGGCTAACTTCATCCTGAATTTTGGTTTGGGGTGTTCCTGGGCAGGACACCAAAGATATCCTAGCCTTTGAGCATACTTAAGCCGGACACTTAATTTGAGGAGGTATAAAATTTATAGAAGGAAAATTGCCTTTGTTTAAAACAAATTCCACTCGACGATGCACTGTTAAACACTCTGGTTCATTTGAATAGTCCGCCATGTTTAATATAAGCTAATTTACATGGGGCTGCATACTTCCAGTCATTTCTTCAGCGGTATTTTCAAAACACTCGAATTTTCCGGGTGCTTTTTGTCGCGTGACCGGCCAACGTCAGGGTCTTCTCTTCTCAA
Source organism: Actinia tenebrosa (assembly GCF_009602425.1). The sequence continues at coordinate 13,919 of NW_022258271.1, forward strand.
TTTGAGAGGGCCCTGGGGAAGAGGTTACTTAAACAAACAGATTTGATGAGAAGCCTTGACCTAGTTCAGCAACCTACACTTTAATCTCTTAATATCCCTGACCCTAAACCTTGACTGTAAACCAAACTTGTGCTAGGATTTCTAACCCTAAAGTTAGGCTATGGTTTCCAACCCCAACAAATGSTATGGTTTCTAGCCCTAATTTGGGCTAGGGTTTCTAGTGGTGATGCACTAAAAAATATCAACTGTTGAGAACCCCCACCTTCACTTCACAATAGTTAACGTCACTCCCAGAAATCGCGCTTACAAGGCACGAGTTCACCCTGTAGTCAGGGTTTAGTTAATTWAAARAAAAAATGATCCCAAGAACTGATAAGGTAAAAAATATTGGAAAGAGAGTTTTGACAGTAATAATAGAGATAAAAAGCTATAGAATTAGAGCAAATTTAAGCTTTACGTTACACGGCTATTTCATAAACATGCGACCTTGGTGCTCTCGGAAGTTATCGACTGACTAKGTTTGAAATACTTCAAGACGAGTTCGCACTATATGAATGTATTGTAGCTGAAACTGCATGCAGGTAAGTCGACAAGCTTTTATCCACGCTTTCCCAAATAAATTGCCCTACTTCACTATGACGTCACATCAAAACAATATTCAACAATCTATTGTTTAAACGCAAAGGATCATGGTCGTCGGACGGGGTCAARTCAACGCAAACTAACCGAAAATYGTTCTAAATTCCGCACATTCCACGAAGAGAAGTAGAATAGCYAGCAWACGCTCAGAATATTTTTTAGTACATATTAACACATATTATATCTGAAAACCAGGCCATTTTAGATTGAACTGTTTCGCTAGCAGCAAATTTAGTTGAATTTTTTATTGGATTTGGCGATTCTATCCCCGACATAAAGAAGCAGTGACGTCATAGTGAATTAGGTCAATTACGGCATATTCTAAATCCCCAGATCCCCATACATTCTCTTATATATGTAGTGAGCTTGGGTTGCCCGTGGTAAGTTAGAAAAATAGTTATTTACTTGTATTTAGAGAACTAAATAAACATTAACCAAGTAAATAGTTCATTTAGATTCAGTATACTACGGAAATTCAAGGACAATGTCCGAACTTTTTGGTGACTGTAACACAATCTAAAACGATTTATACCCTGTGACACCACAGGAAACCCAACTTTTCAAAACCCCGCGCATGCTCCCTTGTCTTTATGCGTATTGAGACGATGGAGCATGCGCGGCTATTTGGACCGAAAACATTTATTTTTAATTCTAGACATTCAAATGTGAAAATAAAACTCAAGACATGGACAAAATAAGTTCTCTTCAATCTCTGTCGGATTATGGTCTTGGAGACAGCGATATTGAAGATTCAGACAACGAAAATGAGGAGGAATCTTTGACTAACGTGAGGGGAAGTTTTGACGAACCTCGTGTACCACGAGTTGTCAGTGCAAGTGAGTAATTATAATATTTAGGTACTGCCTAAAACAGGAGCTCCARCTACAATCTTTGTTGTGACCTATTGTTTTAGCTTGTACGAAGTTCAACAATAACTTACTAGTCGTTGCAATATGCAAGTGGAATGCTGCGAGTGCCATACAATGATGTAAAGGATGATTACTAGTGTTAAAATGTCTACTTCAAACTGTCTTATAGATTATATCTAATCGCTATTTTAGTGCAGTAAGATAAGTTACGTCCCATTGGCCTTAAATAAACTCAAATGCCTCCTATATAACATGATCTGTACTATTATCAAACATGGAATGGCATCAGCATATGATCCTTGCTTTGCATTCAAACCACTCACTGCAYTCTTGCTTCCATTTCAGTTTAGATCATATGCTGATGGCATTCCATGTCCAAGCGTACATACCATACTAATACTAAATGTGGAATCAATGCTAAAAGTTTTGAGTTAAGGGGTGATCAGGGCACTTTAAGATTAAGATTATTCCAAAAATGTTTTAGGTTCAAGACTTGTTTCATATGGTGAGGAAGAAGATGAAGATGCCACAAAGATCCATGATGTTGAAAAATTGGTATGTCTGTTATTAGTATTTATAATAAATGAGTTTAATRTTTACCAAGCATTTGAGTTTTTTATTTTTTATGTCATACATGTATTTTACTGATAAAATTGTACGTTTTTAAGGTTGTTGAAGATTCAAAGTTACCTGCAWTAGTTCTAGGTAAAATTTGAGGCTAAAATTGATTATTTTATGCAATTTTGTCAACCTATTTACAGTGCAACTTCATGAACAATGGCCATCTTAACAAATTTTAGATCAAATTCACAAATCATATTTTTGAATTTGAGTAACAGGATGGTGAGGATTTCCCAAGTTTAAAGTGCTATTACGACGAAAATCGCTCAAACTTGGATTCAGCTGAAACTTCCTAAGAATACTCTTTGAAGGTTCAATAATCACTGTATGAAGTGTTTTCTCGATATTCAGGACGAAAATATGATATTTTTACRATTATTTTTTGGAGTCTGTGACGTCATACACTCAATACGAACATCGCTCCATACATTTCTTTGTAGTTTATGATCAAAATATCAGTAGTAAAGGGAGAAAGAAATACCCAAACACTCCAAAATATAAATTATAGTCACAAGTGATGTGAAATAAGCACATTAGCCACCCTTTGGGCTTCATAGGAATAAAATAAATTAAGGATTTATATACAAAGAAATATATGTAGCAATGTTTGATGTTGAGTGTATGATGTCACAGACTCCAAAAAATAAGCGATAAAATATCATAATTTCATCCTGAATATCGAGAAAACACTTCATACAGTGATTATTGGACCTTTAAAGAGTATTTTTAGGAAGTTTCAGCTGAATCCAAGTTTGAGCGATTTTCGTCGTAGTAGCACTTTAAACTGTTTCTTGTACACTCAAATTACCTGCTAGCAGAGTCTCTCTTCTCTTTCTCTACCTTCTTTCAGGTAGGGAGGAAGGAGACTCTGCCGATGTAGAGTGTTTCCTTTGATACACTGCCATCCACRATCGTAGATGAACAAAACCAGTTTTAAAACCAGTTTTTAACCAATTACGTGTAGTGYGCATGAGCAAATGTAACACACCRTGGCACCAAACATTGTTTGACGAGATTGGCTGTCAAAATCATGACAGCGTTGCTAAGTTACGCCATGCAGGCRCGACAGAAATAACGTCTTATGTYGGCAGAGTCTATTTTTCTCTCTCAACCAAAACAAAAGGAAAATAGGCTCTGCTAGCAGGGAAACACTCAGACACACACTTGTATAAAGTAAAATGTACTTTTAAGGAAAAAAATATGAAAATTTGATTCTCTTGTTTAAATCCTCAATCTTAATTGGCTGATTTGTAYGAAAAGTTGTCTGGAAAGGCCTTGGTTGGTGTAGTCACACAGTAAAAGTTGCAATTCTTTTTTATGAAATGTAGAYAATGAAGAAATTATGACCCAAGATACTGAAAATAAGGTTAGTTTATAAAATTACCTGTATAATCATAATCAAAATATTAAATTTGGATTAGGATTTTACAATAATTATTCAAATGTTTTAAGTTTAATGATTGTTCTGTTTTTCAATCAGGAAGGAAATGATAAAGATGCAAATGAAAATAATGGTGAGCTTTAACCAGAAGAACTAATGTAAYGTTATTACTACTTAAGGTAATTAATGGGATTGTTTCTTTTTCTGTTATTAGTGGAGAAGGAAAGACAGATGACTGATGTAAGATTCAGTCATCCAAATGTTGTGCTACCTCCTGAACCAACTGGACGATGTTCTAATAGTGTACAGGTACAATACTTTCTAGAATGTGTGATATTTATGTGTCRGGTTCATTTGAGGTTATTTGGTTCATCAGTTTTCATCCATTAACACAAATTAACAAGTGAGCTGAAAATGTCGGAATCTGGAATGGTAAATTATCTAGAAAAAAATACACAGAATACTAAAACGTAAAAACATGGAATTGCTAACTATCAATCACATGACTTTGTGAAGCTGACCGGGGGGAAACAAGTGGTTGACTGAGGGGCAACTAGCAGACTATTTCTATGACATAAAACCAGAAAACAAGAGATTAAAACAACCTCCACAATTCTACAAACCATTAAAAATGCAGCTATTACCAGAAGTGACGTCTATTGATAACAACCTACTGTATAATATTYGAAAACTTACACTTTTACAACCATTACGATATGACATAATAGAAATAGAAATTTCTTTTGGTTGAGAGGAGTGGTGTTTCAGCGTAATAATAACATTATTATTAGCAATCCACCAGCTGGCTCTTCTATGATATTCTATTTCAACTTGACCACAATTACAGTACAAAATTATAATGAATTATGATGGGTTGTTTCTTCAATATTAAATTAGATACAGACACAAGGTCAAACTTCGACTTCACATGAGCCAAACTTAATGACATYAAAGAAGACCAGCACGTTGTTATCCATTGTTTCAATTAGGTTTGGCTCATGAGAAGTTTGACATTTTATCTGAGTCTAAGATAATTAAGTATACAGGTTGAATTTTCTTTGAATAAATATTTTTTTTGTTTGACAAACAATTTTCTCTTTTGTTGGCAGAAAAGAATAGTGGACTCTTTAGAAAACAAAAAAAGGAATGGAATAGACTTCAATGCAAAGATACAGAAAATGAAAGATTTTAGGAATCCAAGGTATCTTTATTGAAAAGCTAATTTATATAATTTAAGTGCTGTTATGGATTATTCAAAACTGAATATTAAAACATGTATGAATCCAGAACAATCAGGTTTTACATCCTGTATTACTGTTTATAAGGGAATTATTACAAATCTCATGTTCTGATTATTTAGGAGCATGTGCTTTATGAGAGCACAGAGCATGCACTCACACTTTCAGTTGAGTCATTCCTATCTAAAATAATTTTAATTTGTATTTTATATATGCAGGCCCATTATCAACTTAACCCTATAATTTATATATTTTCCATCATTTTTGTATTTGTTTTGCCTCCTGGCAAGATGGCCGCCATATCATTGAATAAGCTTTGAAGATTAGCCTTGATGTTAATGGACCTTTTGGGAGAGATTATTGTAAGGAAACTATAAAGACATTGATTTGCATTTCCTGCTATTTTTTTTTTGCAGTATTTATGAAAAACTGGTATCATTTCTCAACATACAAGAAAATGGGACAAATTACCCTCCAGTGAGTAGACACAACAACTTTGTATGTTTGATTCAACTCTTTTTAAAAATGAAAATTACAAAAGAAAATATAGATCTTTGTAATTTCACCATTTCAGTGCTTTAAGTAATATTTTTATGAGATGCAGATATAGCCAAGTGAACTTAAACAAATRTTTTTCAGTTGTATTTTATAGTTGAGCRYGAGCTAGTGTGTTTTGAATATAGCGTGATYGTGACGTGATTGTATYGTGAYRTGATTGTATTGTGACATGATTGTATTGTGACGTGATTGTATTGTGACATGATTGTATCGTGACATGAWTGTATCGTAAAGTGATTGTATCGTGACATGATTGTATCGTGAAGTGATTGTATTGTGACATGATTGTATCGTGAAGCGATTGTATCGTGACATGATTGTATCGTGAAGTGATTGTATCGTGACATGATTGTAT
>NW_022258271.1:22055-45298 GCF_009602425.1 Actinia tenebrosa
TTGTCATACGATATACACCTACTTACAAGAACGTTGTCATATGATATTTGAACATAAGTAATTTTGTGAGAAAGGAATACATTAAAAGGCAAAAGAAAAAGTTCAGCTTCAGTGATCTTCTTTTGTTTTTTAATATAATTCCTATCCCAMTAAATCACTAATGTTCTATTTTCGTCATTATAGTCAAATGTTATAAATTTTATTTCCCAACAGATTCAGTTTCTTTCAGGGACTAAAAAATCTGCTACAGAAATAACTGCAACAGCAGGTAAAAAGTATGTTTATTATTATAGCAAATAATAATGAAAGATTTGAAATTGCTTTTTATGTTTGTGTGTACMAGCTAATGTCCCAGAACACTTTTTTTCCAGGATCCAGAATAATTGCATGGAGTACTAAAACCTGGAATCACCAAAAAAACCTGGTTGAATTTGATGAACAAATGAATATTTTCTACTTTTAATGCCTTGATGGTATAGCGGTGATACAATGAGAATTTCAACACATTCCTCAGCAGAAAAGAATTTGTAGTGTGGTATTTATTCCCTACCCACCCCCAACCTTGTACCACTTTTACTTATTTTTGACACTTTGCTCAGCATTCCAGGGGTGGATCCAGGGGTGCTGCGCACAAAGTTAACCCAGGGAGGGGTGCACCTATTAGAATCAAAGGAAAAAACAGTATTGGTTATCTTTGAAGTAGGGGCACAAAGTGGAACTAGGGAGGGATGCGCACCCCCTGCACCCCTCTCTGGATCTGGCCCTGCATTCTGTGCATGTTTTGTGGATGTAAATGCGGACTTGTACTGTTTGAGGTCCAATCTTTATGCGGTTGCTCCGGTCAGTAAGRTGGACAGCAACAAAGAAGTAAGGAAATCTTGAAAACATACTTCTCTTTCATTTCTTCCTCTCATCATGTTTCAGATATTAATGGAAAAATTAAGATTATGCCTTTGTTGCCTATGTATGATGTCTATGCCTACGTTTTTTACAAAGAACTTCAGAAAAAGTGGTGTGCCCAGTTATGCCCATAACTTGGTTTACAGTSATTTTGCAATACATATAAACTAAGTTGAACTAATTAATTGGATAATTTATCCAAACTGGAAACCGCTAGGTTTTTACCAGKTGCCAAAAATTGGGTATCACTGGCATGTAGGACCAGTTTAGGTATACAATTTAGACCTGATGATGTTGTCGAGATGACAGCGAAACGTTGCAAATTAGTTTTTTTACTAAAATATTTATTTGCTCATCAAATCATTAAATTCAAWKTTTTTTTTGGTGATTTTGTGTTTTACTATTCTGTGTGATTATACCGGATTCCGTTTTAGGCAAACCCTCAATTCTTATTATTTTTTACATTTTTTAGTTGAAGAGGCAAAAAAAAGAAAATCTAAGTGGGATATCAGTGCCACATCAGCACCAGTTGTAACTGCTCCTGTGCTTGCTAAAGCTATAAGTGATGCTACATCATCTGCTGCCAAGAAAGCAAAGTCATAGCAAAAAGAGAAGATTTAAAATCTCCATCACCATTGATTCAGAAGAAGTTGAAATGAACCTAGTCTCCTTTGCAACTGTCATTAGTTTTGGTATTACATTCTCACGGGCCGAACTGAAGAAGTTCATATACCACTTGCATGTGATGTCAAAGACTTATTGCAAGGGGGTCATGCAAGTTCACTCATATTCAGGTTTCTGTGATCTAAACATTGTATTTTTGTATTCTTTTTACTTATTGAAAATTTTGGACTGTATTACAAGAAATTGCAAAATATTTATAGTGTCTAGATCTAGTTATTTGGYGAAACTCATGCATACTAGTTGCACTTTTCAGAGATTGGGCTCCCTGTGCCTTTATGCTTGTTGACATTYAAAGGATTCATAGCATTTTACTCTATTTAATTATTTGATTACACATTACTTCATCGAAGCCATGTTGGTGCCATTCAACAAAAGATTTCTCATTATCATCCATCGTTAATGGCACCACGATGGCTGCCATGTTTTTGTCTTTTGACTCTCTAGGGAATGCTTGCAACCCATCAATATTTTAAASGCTCAGTCCCACTAGTAAGATGAGTAATGTTCCTCTATTTTTTTCTTTCAATATCTACTTTGTTTAGTTTTTTTTGTTTTCTTGTCATAAAGGTCAGTCTTACCACAGGTAGCCCAGGCTATGTACATGTACATGTATGAGTGTGCTTGGAAAAGCTGATATGTGATATATAATATATACAAAGAAAATCTTGAAGAAATAAATTTTCATTTGAATTACACCTACCTGTTCTTTGTGTTTCATTTAATTGCTAAGTAAGGTTTGAAGTTTTTCTCGTCAAATTTGAAGCCGAGAATAAAGGTTGGAAACTGATGGTCCTCATATTACCTACTAGTCAACATTGAAATGAAATCATAAATCACTTTTGAATGATTCCACAAATGTTGTTCTACCTCAAAAGATGCTCACACAGGGTCTGATATGAAAAAAGACGTCACATCCAACAAAGACCCAATGAACATGTACATGAGGCTTAAGTTGTGAACAAAGGGATCTGGTATGATTCAAAACAATCTGGAGTGATTCAAAAGTTATGAACCATGCCAGATCCCTTTGTTCACAACTAAGCCTCACGTCGGTGTAAGTTTCGCATTTGGTCTATAACTGTTTTAGGGGCAGTTGAGGAGGGGTCTGGGGAGTAATGCTTCTCAAGTTTACATTACAAGATTAGGTTAGTTTTAATATAAAATTTTTATCCCATCATAAAATATCATTTTTGTTTTTGTTGCTACCAATGCCCCTTGTAGTTGGTAAACATACTACTCTTCGAATTGTGTGTCAATCCAAGTGCCCCCAATAACACTTTGGTTTTTGTTTCCATACCCCACATTTTTAGCACACATTTCATTCTGCTTGGGTTGATAGATCCGTTTCAGTATTTCATGAATTATAGAACATTTTGTTTTAAAAGGGAAAAAAAAATTACTGTAACTTGTGAAATACTTGACGGATTGGCCTCAAACTATGCCAGACCCACAGTAGCCTAGACCCACAGGGGATCAATCAACCACCAAGTGAGTTAATTTTCCAAATTAATTTTTTAGCTTCTATTATATATCGTTTACAAACTCCATACATTTACTGTAATTCAACTGACACTAAAATGATTGGCTAATTTGGGATACATGTGGCATAGCTATTATTATTATGATCATCATCGATCATCATCATTTTTTTTGCTTACCACATTTTCATTATTTAGACCTGAGGAAAGTAAGAATTAACTATAAATACATGTAGYCCTGTGGTCAGGTTATCTTTAATCAGGTTTTTCGGTATGTCAATTATATACATTCCTGTTATCATCATTATAACATGATGCTCGACACGCGGATTTTCAGTGAAATGAGTAGGGTCTGGGTACGAGAAATGGCAGCCAACCCGTAGAAATTAAGGTTATTACTTCGTGTAAGACTACATGAGTTGTCCCGGCTTATACACCACTATTTTAAAGATTTCCTAAATTCCCCTGTGATCCACAGGGGAGCACATGGGAATACAGGGGAACGCAGGGGAACGCAGGGGAACGCAGGGGAACGCAGGGGAACGCAGGGGAACGCAGGGGAACGCAGGGGAACGCAGGGGAATACAGGGGAACGCAGGGGATCACATGGGAATGCAGGGGATCACAGGGGATCACAGGTGATCACAGGGGAAAGCAGGGGATCACAGGGGAACGCAGGGGAATGCAGGGAAACGCAGGGGATCACAGGGGAATTCAGGGAATCTTTAAAATAGTGGTGTATAAAGCCGGGACGACTCATGTAGTCTTACACGAAGTACTGACCGAAATTAAAGATGTCTGCTGAGTGTGGTGAATGGAAATCAAAAATGAGAAAACACTTGGGAAAACCATTTCAAAAACATTACGATAGTTTGATGATGGACATAATTTTAATATGCATTGGTCTCAAACCATCTTTGCTCTTCGATTATTGCTTTATCGATCCCATAAAGGTTGTACATCTTCTTGAAGACCTTCATAAAAGTGGCATGACAACACTAGTTTTAGACGTAGTTGTTCTGGGACAAGATTTCTTCATAACGGATATAAATGTTCTGTTGAAAGCCATGAACAAAAACCTGAAATTAAAAAGTTTTTCTTTGATAGATGTGACCGGGAATCTTGAACAACCAAGAGCCGTTACTGAAGAAATAGAAACAACAGTTTGTAGACAGATTGGTGACTTGTTAATTCAACTGGACCAGAAGTCCCATCTTCCTGGAATTCCAGAAGAACATTTTTATAATGTCGATCTCCAAGAAGAATGGAATCTTTCTACAATGTTTGGATTTCTTCTGTGTTATCCTGTGATTTACTGGTTTGACAGTAAATACCAATCCAATTGTCTTTCACTTGTACCACTTCTCTTGCACAGGGCCTACCTCAAACTCCCTTTACACGTCAACTATGACTTGTTTAAGACATTTGAAGAATTTGCAAATAAGTTGCTTAAGAAAGCAAACCCCAGAGACTTGAAGATATTGTACTCCTTCTCATTTCCGGAGCAACTTAATTCGGTCGTCGAAATACATGTTCAAAATTGGATAAAATATGTGCAGAAAAAATCCTTGGCTGTAGAACTTGGTGTCAATGATCCAGTCGTTTTTGATAGAACACACGTAGTTGAAAAGGAAATCATTTTGTAAAAAGAGAAAAGAAAATGAGCTGGTGATCAAAACGCATGACATTTACTTGATGGAATTATTACCAAACCAAGTCTTAATATTTCGTTCTCCCTTAGAGGGATTAACTAAAAGAATGGTTTAAAAAAACCCTCGAATTCCTGGTAAAACTTTTGTAATAATCACCCCCCTTCTAAAATTCCTAGATCCGCCCTGGGGGGGAGTCAAAATACTATCCCATTCTGTGCAATATTGATAATCAGTTCATTCTGAGTTCATTTTTTGGTGTTCAGTACATCAAAAGGCTTGGAGTTACAGAAAATGTATTTATAAATTATTTTTTAAAAAATTTACTTAAACTTCTTCAAGATTCTGTCATCCTGTTTATTGTTTCATTTATATTTGGATATCAAATGTGGTATTTTCAACATTGTTCAGCCTTTAGCACAATTTAATAGTGTGGYTTCATCTTCTGGTTACTCCACAAACAGGAAAATAATATATTAAGGTATGTAAAAGAAGAGAATTGTTAAATACCAACTGTCAAAGGCCATTTTTCTCATACTCTAATATTGGACAAGAGGGTATCACATGAACTTGAGCAAGTTTCAATGTTTCCCTGGCAATGCCACACCTCTCAGCGGGCAACAATATCCAGTAATAATAATTACATGTATACCAGAAGTGGTTTCTCCAGAAATCCAAGTTTTTGAAAATCAAATAATYAAAAATTTGCTTGAATTGTGTTCTTTAAAACTCAGTATATTAAAAACACTTATTATCTTGAACCTCTGAAAAGCAAAGTGTTTTGTATTCCCTCAASATCTATTTTTTTGAAAAATCTCCCTGGGTCCAATAAACACACTGTTTCCCTTGGTCCTAGTCAATAAGCGCTAAGTATTGATGGTTTTCAACCATTCCCACTGAATTAAATAACAAAAGACACAACGGCCATGTTGGAGGAYATAACAAAAGAATTCATTGATAATTCTTTTAAGTTCCTCCAACATGGCCACCRTGAAAACCGTCAATTAGTAGAAACCTTAACTTTATACTAACATACAATCATGAATCGTGCACTCTGATTGGATAATCTACTCTTATCTATCCTTCAAGTTGCAAAGTGTTTTGAGCTAAAACTGATAATTAAATATTGGTATGAAATCGAAGATAGTAGATTATTAACTAGTTTCTACTAAAGCATTTAGACTACCCATTCTCATTTTCCATAAGTCAAATGGCCCATGCAACACTGTTGCTGATCGACTATCTATTGACTTGGAAAACTGAACTGTTGTAGACTGTTAATATTGTCAATGGTGTCATTTGACCGCTAGTACTACCAAAATGCTTCACAAATTGTATTGCTTTATGAGAATGAAGACAGTAGCGCAGTGCGCTGATTCTAAAAATAGCTTAAAGATTCGGACAAACATTGCATTCTGTTTAACCGCTACCAGGATTATACGAACTCATTTTATTATTTTTACTTAAAAGTTACAATAATAACCCATGTAAACTAAGATCAACTGCGATTGGTKGTGAAAATTATCTGCTGAAAGTAAACTTGTAAGTTTGTTTGTCCGAATTTCACCTTTGTCTTTGTTTTTACTACGTCATGGCTGCGCTGTGCTATTGKTGCTAATTAACTGAACAAAAAAGTGTGCAAGGTATTCTGGTAGTTGTAGTTTGACACCATAATGCAAGTGTCCTATACTAASTGTTAGTTCTTAGTGCTAGGGGGTCTTGCCTATTTACCAGCCATAGATACTACATGGAAAAGATTTAAATCTCTACAAGGTTTTTCTTGTGTTGTCAATCACACACAAAACCAATTTATGAAATGTTTGTGATCTAGTTCTGATGTACATAATTTATGACTTCATGTTTTAATAAAAAAATTAAAAAGCGTGCATTTGGTTGATTTGACCCAAAAATAAGCAAAATCATAGCCGAGATAAATTGAAACAAAGTTAAGCATGGGTTTCATTGTTTATCATTGCCCGAATAAAGTTTTATGAACATCGTATCCACCAAGCAGATATGACCTGGTAATGGCCTCATGTTTGGAACTGGCAAGACAGTACCCTGGCTCCAGAGATTYTCCCACTAAAATCAGTGAGACAACCTCTGGAGCCAGGGTAGTAAGACCACAGCTGACTCCAAGTGGGCATAGCCTTCCGAATGTTGTCCAGGAAGACCAAAGCAGCTAAATATTAAGTTAMTCTAACTTTACAGGGTTCGTGCTGAGGTAACCACCTAAAATTCAAGGACTATTAAAGGAGTATACAAGGATCCAAAAATGAATTTTCAAGGAGTATGTTCAGCTAACTATGCCAAGGTCTTACATGGTGGTTGCACATGGCTGACTTTCAGATTTTCCAATCTTTCAGACTAGATCTATTCTAGAACAATGCAAGTAATGATCAAAGCAAAAGATCAAGGAGTTTTGCTAAAATCATAAAATTCATGAGCTTTTCAAGTGCCCTTGAAAACATTAATTGATTAAATTCAAGGAGTTTTCAAGGAGTTTAAAGGAGTAGCACTAACCCTGCTTTAAGATGTAGCTTCTGTTGTTAGCACATGTACTATGCTACCAGTGCAGATTATTTTAAATTGTATCATGAATATTTATATAGCTGTCAATAATTAAAGATGTATTTTAATAACATACTTTCTTACACACTGTAGACAACATTTTCCATTGTCATGCAGTTACAAAAATAGTTCATTAGTTTTGACATAAATGTCAGTCATTCTTAGTGTATACTGTGTTTGATAAAGGACTGGCATTCAAGTCAACCTTAGATTGTAAAATCAAAACAATTAAATCATTGCAATCATGATAATCAAGTTGAGCCACTTCATATGAATTTCTTAATTACAATATGATTTTAATGAATTCTTTAAAATCTACAGAAAACCGGGTTGAAACACTACCTTAGATTTTACCATAAAATTAGTCAAAATATTATAAACAAAGGCRTTCATTTTGAGACTAGAAAATTACAATTTTTGGGGAATATAGTACATGTAACCTAAAATGGACCTAAGAATTGAGTATAATGATTTCCTAGTTATTTTAATTTTGTTGCTATGGAAACAACAGACTATGGTGCTTGATAGCATTTGCAAAGTACCTTAATCATTTGAAGAGTGAGGTATGGACAAAAATTTGTTTGTGATAATGGCCTGAGGATATTTTTGTTGATACATGTACCTATCGCTTAGAATTGCTTTCATGTTCTGTAGCCTCAGATTAAACCTCACACAAGCTGCTTGTATATAATGCATCACTTTACTACCATTACAAGAATGTTTCGTGAATTTTCTGAAGCATTAAAATGTTGATAATTTCATTAAAATAGACAACTGGTGTTACTATACTAAACAAAAGAAAGTAATGATGCTATAATGCAATTAATGGCCCATTGAATATGATGCACCTAAAACAGCTAAAAATGTGCTTACATGTACATTTGGAGTTCCCAGGGTCACAGAAACACAAAAAGTGCTAAACACAAAGRAGAGAACTATTTGTTTGAAAGGCCTTCAACTATCCTACTCTTAAACTACCCGCCGAGAGTACTCATTACTCCACAGGTAACCTTAGMATAGAGTTATTGCCAGGATGTGTCATCAGGTTTAACAGGTGAATGAAATTTTGTGTGGTTCGAAAATGTGCTTTCAGGAGGACTCAAAATGCTATATGATTTGGCTTAAAGTCTTTACAATATTTCATTATCAAAATATTCCTAACTACTGAACAACTGAAAGCACATTCTCAAACTATGTTGAATTTCAATCGATCATTTGACGTTAAAACTAATAACGTCACATCCCTAAACTGTACGATTGGGCTACCTGTGATTTCTCCTTACAGTTCAGTATATTACATGCAAGAGAGATCAAGAAGAGAAATGGCATTACATAATTATTAGGTACACATTTACATATTATTTATCCTACGTATATTGACTGGCTTAAAATCCCACTACCACTACATCATACACTACAAAAATAAATATGTAGTTTTTTGGATGGAAAACCATGCATTTTTTTTTTCAATTCTAGAAGTGTTCTTGTTTTGTAGCGATGGGAAAATGTCATCCCTTTTATTTTCAGAGAATTACCATTGGCAACCTATTCTCTGAAGACAAAGGAAATAAGTGAGTCTTGCAGAATCTTGGTAAAAGTCATTAGACTGTTAGTGAATCAATTGTTGTTGTGATTTAAAGAATAATACATTTCTTCTTTTTACTATCTTTCTTTGGAGGTCCACGTTTTTCTTTCTGTTAAAATAAACCAAACAATAGAAAGGATCAAAATGATGTCAAACATATAATCATTTTACAAGCATCCAATTCAGTCAACCACCCTCTGCAACATAGACAATATAWAAGACAGCATTAAAATCGTGTTGAATTATCTGTAGTTATCTTTCATTTTTCAAAGTAAACCCAACCAAAAAAGCAAAAAAATGTCGACCATAGAGAACTTTGTGGAAGGAATTTTCAAGAGCAAAACTAGTCCTGTGGGGTGGTTGGTGGTGGGTCATGTACACGTTACAAAAATCCTGTGTGGGAGAGTAGTAAGGTCAAAATTCGTTCTCGCCCAGGTCCTACGCAGGTAAGAACCTTCAAATAACATGGCAGAAAATTTTGAGACATCTGTTTTTTTGTTGTCCTGTAGGTCAAAGGCCAATTATGGCTAGGATAGTTTTATTTTTGTTAAAATGCTGTTGATTTTTACTCAATTTYTTAATTGCCATGGCCACAACTTTTTGAGCTTAAGTTTTTAGGATGAAAAGTTTTGAGATATAGTGGTCACATGACCTTGGTTCTCACTTCCTTGAACCCAAAAAATTGAATTAAAATGGGCCAATGCTTATCATCTTTATGTAAAAGGTTATGGTGTATTTTTATTATCCTTATTATTCTTTTTTTAAATTCAACATTATCATCATCATCATCATCATCATTTATTTTTAAAATTGTTATTATCATTGCCATTGCCTTTAGCTGGGTACACATGCCCCGCTAATTGGGAACAATACATTTATAATATCTATCATTAATAATATCTGTGACTATTATCACTAAATTTGTTAACTTACATCTTTTCTAATCTCTCTGACCAGTGTGTAGAAAGCATCATCAACACCTTGTCTTGTTTTGGCTGATGTTTCTTGGAAGGGGATACCATAACTTTTAGCAAGTTCTTGTGCATCACCTGTACTAACTGTCCTTTGTGGAAGATCACATTTATTTCCTACCACTAAAAGAAAACAAAAATGGGTCAGATTTATCCCAGAAAATCCAAAACCACTATGAAAGCTGTGTGCAGATAACTGTAAATGGGTATTGAATCTCTCCATAAATCAAGATATTATGTTGTTTTGTAATTTAATCAATATTGTTTTGTATTGTAACATTAATAACTTATGGATGCTAATAACTTATAAATGCTACTAAGGGGGTAGAAGAAATGCCAAAAGTGATGGCCAGTACTGCAAAAGACAAGGTAAGGCATTTTTATTGAAAGAATTAATTACGTAATATATTAATGTTTTCCTTTTATCAGAGTGTTTAGCATGGAGATGGTCTTGCAGGGATTGAAGACCATGGCCTCCTACCACACTTGACTAATGTTCAACCAAATGAATAATGACAATCTTGTACTCAGAGCCCATGCTTCCCTTGGTCAGTACTGAGAAACAAGTAAGTAAGTGAGTGAGTGAGTGAGTGATTTAGTGAGTAAGTGAGTGAGTGAGTGAATAAGTAATTTATTCACACAGGAGCTTACAATTAAGTCTCGTTAGAACGTGCACCTGTTAAACTAAAAACTAAATATTACAATATATATAAAATTCTAGGTCTAACAATATTATGTAAGTGTAGGAATCTCTGTAAGAATACACTGAACCCCCCACTGGTAGATATTTTACAAATCTTTGCCTAATGTAACAAAGTGAATTCTAATTTTCTTAAAGCCCTCTTGAATTCTTGTAGACTCCCACAGTTTCTGACCTTAATAGGTAGCTTATTCCACAACTTATGACTTATATAGGAGAACGACTTATGCCATTCAGAGTTGAAATGAGGTTGATCCAAATTGCTTCCTTTTCACCTTAAGGAGGCTCGAAAGTGTTTTGTGCCTTCACATACAGTCACAATTATGAACTAAAAAAATTAATATGGCCATAATATAATCACAATGAACATGAAAAAATGACGTAATACGTTGCTATGACTACATCAGAACCCTTCTTATGCCATCAAAAATGTTCATTTAAAAAATCATAACTCATGAACCAAATGGTAAATTTTTTAAAAACCAGAATATTTAAACTTTGTATCATGATCTTTTTTTTTTGACGAAAAAAGAAAAAATTCTGTAAGATGGAATTAATAAAAATTAATAAAATTTGTTTGGGATAGTTTCCTCTTACAGAATGTCTTCAATTTTTCCTTAAGTTTTCAAAAACAGACCAATTAAGCCATATGAAAAAATTTCACCATACAGTTTTTGATTTTTTTCAGTTTGAATATTAAAATTTTTGAGGGCAAAAGTTTCCTTTTGCAAGTTCTACGTGATTGGATCTAGAGCGTGCGCGCTCAAGAAAAACCGTTTTGAGCCTCCTTAAATTGTAACTAACTTCTCTTAAATTTAAAAGATCCTTAACATAGTGTGAAACAATGGAGTTAAGGYATTTATATATCAAGTTTAATGCCTGATAATACCTAGAGGCTCTAAAGGTGGCCGATTTTTTGAGGATTCTGATTGGTCCAGGAAACAAAAAACAATAGAAAGTTATAGTCTTCCTCAAAATAAAATGACAAGAAAATTTTTAGAAAATAACTGGATTTCTCAAGCACTAAATTTGATTGGATCAAACTCAGGATTTACTATAATATAGTATGAGAAAGACCAAACAAAGGTAACCCAAACAATGCCTAGCCTGTGATTTAGGTATGTGCAGTTTCTGGTTTCTTGGTGCTGACCAAAAGGAACGTGGGCTCTGGGTACAAGATTGGAATAATAATAATAATAATAATAATAATAATAATAATAATGATAATAATAATAATAACAACAGTACTTGTATAGCGCATTCTGCTACCTCAATGCGCTGTGGAGATAATCATAATGATTGATAACAGTCACTTTCTAGTATGGTCTGATACTTACAAACCATAGGTACTTCTTCTGCATCTTTAACTCTCTTAATCTGTGAAAAAACAATAAAAAATAACTCAATATACACAAATGCAAAAAGAATAATCTAATGTACTGAACCTTGCCAAAGAGAGAGAGGGTGAGAGCCTTTAACTAAATCATAGATCCAATAACTTTTACTAGATTGTCTACTATATATTTCAATATCATTTAATACTCTGCAGTTCTTGAAAATATAAATAAACCCAATCCACTGCTTTTCCATTTCTAATCACAGGGAATCCTTTGAGTATCATTTCTTTGTTTAATAGCAAGGCTGAATAGGCCATTCAAACATAATCAAACTGCCTTTGGCAAACTTGTGGATACTAAACCTGTGCCCTTTTTACATAGATCAAATTTAAGTGTTCAATTTAACTGGTAAGATAGGTGATCAACCTTATATTTTTAGCTTAGTTCTTTGTTACTTTATTGAGTTTTCTGTAATAAAACGATGTTTCATATTTACTTCACACTCAGTGTAATAGACAGCTTTAATCACTTACATATCACTTATTTTGCTCATAGGGTCTTTATGACTTTCTCTATACASAATAAATTCCTTCAAAAGTTTAATTTTTAGGACTTTAGCTTTTTTTAGTGTGTACTGTATAGATTTTATTTTTATTTCTATTTTATATCTTGCCTGGTGATCTGTTTCCATATGGGGTCTAGGACTCCTTTAYGGATTATCCATATGGCTCTTTCTTCTCTCTATGTTCTCTTTTATTGCCATTAAATTGATTAAATAAATAGATAAATTAAATAAGTGCTTTTTCCATGAATCTTTTGACCTACAACTATTCTGAATATAGATATGTCAACTATACAATTATATGCAAGYGATTTCTGTTTGCTTACTTAACTCTTTGAAACTCTAGTTTTGATGATTGCTTTTTGTTTCACTTCAACCTGCATCTTGCCTTGATTCATTTTATATAAATAACCAAAGGTCAAGCTATGTGAAAGTGTGAGCATGCTCAGTGCTAGACATCATCCCACATGGAACAGTGAAATTCCAGCTCCTGATATAAACTATTCAAGGGTATCCAGATTGAAGTTGCCCGTGAGTTCAGTTGCCTGTACTCAAGTGGCCTGTGGTTGTGGTTCGGTTACCCACAATGCATAGTTCAGTCGTGCGGAGTTCATTAATTAAGGGAATTGTCAAACCAATAACACAAATATAACTTATTTAGCAGTAGTAAAGCTTCATAAAACATTTWAAAGGCATTTTAGATTAGTTTTAGCAATCAGTACGACCACGATCAAACAAAGATTGTCATGAACCAAAAGTGAACGGCAAGTTGTAAAATGGGCACATATGAAATCTACCGCTTTCCTGGTCCATGAAGGCGCAAGAAGTTTGGTTGCTCGGACCCAATAAAGTGTCAGGAGTTAGTYGAAATGATTTTGATCACCTATAAACTTCTTCTCAAATTATTATGATGGGATATCTCTGAATAAAGTCAGATGCATATTTCATGAAAGCGGATGTTGGCTAATTCCATTTTAATATACCTCAGTCAAAAGTCATAGTTCATAAGAAAACTATTTCGGTAGTCAAGCCAGTTAGTCAAGTGTTCATAAAGTCACACCTTGTTGCACAGGCACGTCACATTGTTTTCATTTGAGAGGTCTTGAGAGGGAAATCTGATGGTAACGTTTCTAATTTGGTAGTTAATGATCAGAGGGAATTGAGGGATTCCATCAGAGGTTGTACTGAATAAAGTTGAATGAATAAGTAGAAAATTATTGATTTTGGATCATTCTTTATCTAGACTGGATGCTATTTTTCATGACTGTAATCTAGAGGTGATGCAATAGACCAGTTTTGAATTCCAAATTACCGCTGTGTTCCTTGATTACAGACTTATTTACACAGGGTTAGCCTCGTATCAGTGTTTAAATATTCACAAATACCAACAGCAAAGTAAAGAATGCACAATTTCAACAATACAAACACTTTGAAACTCTACGGACCTTGACTTGAACACGTGTATATTCTGCACAAACTTGAGGCTAACCCTGTGCAAATGAGTCAGTAATCAAGAAACACAGCAGTAATTTGGAATTCGAAACTAGTCTATTGACACAATTGCTATTTAACAATGAATAAGTTTCACAACAAGATATAACTAGCTAAAAACTAGTGTGAGCTGCGTTGGTGTTTCTAATGAAACAGTAATGATGAAAAGGTAAATTATACACTGTGAATAGATGAAAAAACTAACGTTTCGGACGCTAGGCCTTCGTCGGAGTAAAAGACGAAGGACTAGCGTCCGAAACGTCAGTAAGTTTTTTCATCTTTTCACAGTGTATAATTTACCTTTTCATCATTAAAGTTTCACAACAGTTAAATTTACGAGTGTGCATTAAGTTTGAGTCACAAACTACACCTGATCTTTCCTTTCAGCTAGCCTTATCGGATAAAAACCTTGTGTTTGTATGAAGTCCGAAAGTAAGTTTAGCGAAATGTTCGTAACATTATGATGACATGATCTGCTTACATCTTAGTGGTTTAGTGTGACACATTTCCATATATAGACCCCTACGCTTTGCGTATCCACAAGTTAAAACTAAGTCTGTCAAATAATAATTATTGATAGAAATGACAGAATAACAATTTAGGTATAAATTTCCTAATTTTTGAGAAGAGTCTGGAAAAACCCTGTAAGAACTAAGTTTCAGTTCTTATATTGTTGATTCTTTACCTGTTCTCTGTACTGGTTTATATCTTCAAATGATTTTCTATTATTTACAGCAAATACACAAAGAAACCCTTCTCCTGTCCTCATATACTGGTCTCTCATTGCACTGAAATACAAAAAATTAACAAGAAATTTAATTCAACTATAATACTGATGGACTTTTCCAGAATTCACACAAGTCACTGCAAACGATACATGTSTACCTCTAAAAGTTCCAACTTTTATTTACTTTAATTTACAAATGTTTATCGGTTTACCAGTACTGTCATTCTTTAAAAAAATGGTGATGATTCACCTGGTAACTGTAACATGTCCCAGAGATTTTTAATATATACATAATTTTTCTGTGATGCAATACCTGTATTCTTCTTGTCCAGCCGTATCCAATATGTCCTACAACAAAATCAACAGGAAAAATAAAAATCTAGGTTTCCAACTCTGATGTAACTGATTTTCCAAATAAGTTTTAATAATAATGGTTGTTCAACTTGTTTTCATTGCAGTCTGTAAATCACTAAGCAAATGTATCATGGACATCGACTTGGGCAGCATAGATAGCTCATTTTTTCATCAAGATTGGGAATTATTTGGCTCTTCGCTAGTTTCTGTTTACGTACACTTTGAGTCCTAAGTTTTAACATACCTTAACTTTTACGCTACTATTATGCTATGCTACGTTACTTTTATACCAGKTCAAGCAATAAAAATCTTAGCATGTTTTAAAAAACGCCCAATTTATATCAAAATGTACATGAAATTACAGAATATTTTGTCAGATTACGAAAAGGTAGTCAGAGTAAGATATCATTTGGAGAAATTTTCAAAACTACAGTATGCTAATAAACAGTAAAAAACGAGAAGAGCAAAATGGATGCRCAGTAGCAAAGGTCTGGAACTACCTTAATAACTACCAGCTTAATATGATAACTCTGGGTATATACGCAAAATATCCAAAAGAAAAATGAAAGCAAATCATTGTTTYATTATGTTAATAATACCCCTCACTTACCAGCAGACATGTTTCTCCATCTATTACAACTTGTTTTCTGTATGAATCTTCTGCAATTTTCAACCAACAAACAAAGAAAAAGAAAGCAAAGGTATTATTGGTACTCCTGCAATGCAAGAAACCACTCATAAAAATGCACCTTATTGGAAACATAAAAACTTTTGAAATAGAAAAGGTTGGAAAAAACTTAAAAAATTATAACAAAAACACCTTCAAACTCAGTTGAAATATCAATGCATATTTTTGAAGTYAGTTTCGAAGCACAGGGTCTGTAACAAGGCACTCACTTGATCTACCTGCAGGCAACTTGGATTTTCCCATAAGATCAATGGGAAATGCTGTAAGCAGCCAAATACTCATGCCAAATACTCATACATTGCTATTTAAGCAACAGAACACTCAACAAACAGATTTTTTAAAAATCATGATCACCAATGATCAAGCTCAAGATGTAGATCATACAAGAATCTGTTAAGGTACGTATACATCCATGGGAGGCAAGGGGTTGAAGAAATATCTATCGCTATTCAAAAATACTATTACATTAGACCTAGTCTAGTCTTTGGTTTCTAGTGCTTTCTTTGCCATCAATTCTATCAATGCAACAAGTGACAGCCATTTTGTCTCTAATATATTTTTCACGGTAACCAGTCATTTTAATCCACCCATGTACACATCGATCCATGTATATTACACATTCGATCCAAATAATAATACACTCTTTCGATCCATGTATATAAATAAAGCATATAACAAGTCCTATATGCTGTGTATATGCAAAATGTAAAAGTGTATGTTAAAAAAGTTGTCATGAGTAACGACAACAAGGATATGATCAAAAGAAACTACACATTGAAACAAACTACAGTCAAATTACAATATCTTCTAATTCTGCTTATGYTTTAAAGATGGTAAATATATACATGATGCAAGTAGTTTTTTTTACAGCCATTTTTAGATTTTTTTTAGAAATTTGGTTTTTCGCTGCTGTCAATCAAAACTAATCACTTTCATATTGTTGGCTGGCGGCAGTGAAAAATYAAATTTCAGAGTGCAGCTCACAGCTACYGAGTTTGCATGTTCATGAAAATGGCAGTAAAGACCAACTCACTCAAAATTACCAAAAGCTATAATTTGCCAAAGAAGGTGCATTTTCTACAGGTGGTTTTGGGCACTGCATGGGTCAGTGTTAAGGGTTTTAACTCTAGTTAGTGCCCTCCTAGGACAGTACATTTCATGTTGTCATTAAAGAACAAGATATGTAGCCAGAAAAGAAGTTAATACTAGATTTGAATACCGGTCTTTTCGATCCAAAGCCTTTTCAATGCAGGTCTTTTTGAACCACCCATATACACTTTCGATCCATCTATATACACTTTCCATCCACATACATACACATTTGATCCACATACATACACATTTGATCCACATACATACACATTCGATCCAATACAGTTATGACATATTTTATAGATGTTTAGTGTTTTCTTTCAGAAATATTACAGAAATATCACAGAAGAAGTGAACCAACTGAGGGAACCAAGTATTGTGTGTATTCGTGTGTGACATGTGTTATTGCTTACAAAGTTAAGTTATCCCCCATAGTCACTTCCAACGTAAAGTCTTTAGCCAAGAAAAAATATTTTCTCCCTTAATAAATATGAATCTCCTAGTTGATAAAAGGAAGGAATATCATGAAGAAGTCAAAAACTTTAGAAGCGAATGATTAATGTTGTGTGACAAGCGTGTATTGTTACTATCTCGTCAATGAAAACAGTAAACCTTCTATTTGGTAACGGGTTATTTATTGATTTTTGGAATCTTTCTGGAAAAACTTTTTTTATATCCAAGAAGCTTTAAAATACCTTTCAAATGAATAAAATTAGAGGAACATCAGGAAAGAATAAAGAGAAGACAGATTATTCATGAATTAAAGGAGCGACACATAACACAACGCTGTGGTTATTTATAAAGCTGGTTACATAATACACCATAAAAAGCAGTTCATGATAAACATAAAATCCATCTTATTGTGCAAAAAAGTTTTATTATGCATTTTATAACATATCATATAATAGATTTTCAYGAACGTGCGCTCTGATTGGCTGAAAAGCTACATTTTATCAGAGTATAGAAACATAGATATGACGTCAAAACCATGTTTTCTATACAAAATTAAACATAGAAATTACGTCACRGGAATTCGGCTTTTTAATTTAAAGCATTTTCACATTTCAAATTTAAAATATTCATCCATTTTTATCRAGAATTATGTCTTTCCTCTATAAAAGGAAAATATGTCGTTTTGAAGCACATTTGATTGGTACTACAATACTACTTCAGTATTTGAATTTTCATTTCTTCTAGCAGTTAAATGCTTGTTTTCTTTGGCTTTTTTGCTAAAATTTACAAGCAATTCTCCTTTCTTGTTGAACATTTGCGATAAACCAGTTGTATGCCAGCCTGTACAGATATGTCATTACCTGTCAAAACTGGACCAATCAGATAGCCATAGGTCGCGTTTTAAGCCAATCATCGCATAGATCAAATTTGTTTATGTGAGTTTGATGACAGACGCGTGCTCTTTTTGTAAACAAATCTTTTTATTTGAAATTTTACGCTATTTTTTTCGTAAAAATCTATTACATATAGCGATTACGGCTCGTGATTTCTATAACTTTTTTCGTTTCCTACAGCTCCAGTCGTGTTTTATCAGAGAACAGAACATAGCTAAGCCTGATCTATTTGTTAATTATATGTTAAACTCAGGGCAAATAAAGTAGGGGAAACATCTTGAATGAGTTAAACTTAAGTTGCGAACGAATATATGTGYGCATGTGACAACAAGAGTGTTACATGTGAAACTTGTCAATAAAACCGGCAACTTATCCGATATGTGAAAAAAATATTTGCTTGTTTGCCCAAATCTTGAGTACAAAAATACAGGTACTTTCTCAAGTAATGTTAAATACATGGCAAATAAAGTAAGGGAAACACATGGCGAATGCGTTAAAATGTTGTGACAAGATTCACCTATATACTAATTGGATACACGAAGTGGAGTTTCTTTCAACTGAACCGTTTGTATAAGTTTTTACTAAGAGACTAAATAGTTTCAGAAGTCAACAGTTTTCATTTTGATTTAGATGTTGATTAACTCTAGAAAAAAACTTTAATATTCAAGTATGTGAAACACATAAATAAGCTTAATCAATCAGAACTGAATGGCGTTTTGAATTCATAATATTTCAATCCAAAACTATTTGATCGATTCCAAAAATACTGTAGTTAGCATCTTATACGATAAACTTAGCCAATGATATTTCCACTTCAGAATTTATAACAATGTCCTACTATTTAAGACAGTTGGAAGGCRTTTGTTTGAAAAAGTCTGTGACACCACCGATGTAATCATCATGCCCAGCCAAACTCATAGTCCAAAGCACATAGTTTCGATTTCTTTTCTGATCATGATTTTTAGTTGTTACTTTTGACAACTTTTTTAACTATACTCTTTTACATTTTGCATGTACACAGCAAAAAGGACTTGTTATATGCTTTAGTTATATGATAGTGGATCGAAAGTGTTTATAGGTGGATCAAAAGTGTATATCGGTGGTTCGAAAATACCTGGATCGAAAAGACTTTGGATTGAAAAGACCAGATACCCTAGATTTTAAGGGGTGAAAATGTGTCCTCCCTCTACATGTACTGTACAGTGCATTTACTTACCAATTGTAGGATCATATTCATCTACAAAACTGAAAGTAAGATCATGATCAATTGTATTAGAATAGCAGTCGTAGTAGTAGAAAGATAGATAGATAGATAGACTTTATTTAAAGAGGGTAAACACTAAAACTGATAACACTTATAAACTTGTGGCCCTCACCTTTTAAAAGTATTAAACTACATTATAATATAAAAACTATAAAACTATAAAATCATGAAACTATAAAATTATGGAACATAAAATATAAAACTGTAAATAAATATTTAAAAAATGGCAATCAGGTGTAAATATTTAACAATAATTACAAATAATATAATTCAATAAGTAGTTTCTTGACCAATCAACGCGCGAGATTTTCTATAATCACCTGTATATTTTTACTAAATTACAATAATTACAAATAATATAATTCAATAAGTAGTAGTAATGATAATAATGATAATAAACTAATGAGTTAAAGAAAATTAAAAACTTTATTTAACAAGGGTCGTGTGGCTCAATTTTTCCTTAAAAAACTCATGCACAGGAATCTCCTGTATGGTATTAAAATGGCAAATTATCAGAAAAGTGTTTATAATCAAATATGCTATTACAATTACAACCACATACTGASAATATAGCTTGGCTGAAAATGCTCCTAGTTTTTGGTTAATTACTATCAAGACACAAGTGGTGTCTGATGTTTAAATACATGCAATCACTAATCATGATTGATACTTAATACTCATTGCATTAATGTATGCCCATTATGCACCTTGGCGTCTTAAAGAATCYTAGTCAAACACAATGCCAGCATTTCTATATTACTGGTTACATCATTTGCCTTTATCAATCATGCAGCTATTCCAAGCTCTGATGGATCAAAATTGATACAAATTAAATATACAGAAGTCTTCAAACTGCCAAAGTCTCTTTCCTTTCATTCCACAGCTAGTAGTTTGAATTTTTTCAGAAAGATTCTGTTTGTTACATTATAACTTTTGGGACATCCAWCTGGTAGCCATCATAACTTTCAAAATCTATCCTAGATTCATTGCCAAAATCCAGATAGTCTCAAGGACAGCATAAAGTGACTATGTATCACTATATCATGGTGGTCATCAAACATCTAGCAGCAATAGCAAGACTTATGRAATTTTACCTAAAAAACTGCCATTTTGGGTAGCAGAGAAAATGGTGCATTGGATAGCATTCCATTGTTTCCAACAAATGCAATGTGGTTGGGTTCTTTTAGTATTCTTTAATGATTAACAAATAAACAGCTTTTTTAGTAACAAAGCACATAGGATGTGAAGTAAGCATGAAAGAAGTGTAATGCTTATGGCACTCCTAAGTAAGTGCTTTATTGCTGAATGAAGCATGGAAAAAGATGCGTTTTTCGTTTTATCATTTAGTTACTAATTTCATTTTGGTATTTAATTTATTGAAAAAAAAAAAGAAAGACAAGGCAGGATCTAGCCACACTGTGCTCCCTTAACTTATGTGGCACAGTTTTCGACCAATCAGCACGCAGGTGCTATCATAACTATATAATAATAAATACTAAAGTAGTTTGTTATACTATGAATTTGTCAAAAAAGGGTGTGGCATAAATAATTTTAACACAGATAAAACATGTCTAATGGTACGACATTTTATTTTATATACAACGTATACACAATACCTAGGTTTTATCTTCAATCTGAGAAATTGGTGATGGACCAAATATTTGGTTACCATGGTAAAAAAGGTTACTGGTCAAGTAAGATCTGAGAAAGTCAGAACCAATTAGAACCAATAGTTTTAAAAGATTGGATGTTATGCAGCATTATTACCAGTTTACTACGAAATCTTTGTTAAATAATGGTAGCAAATAAATTTCAGATGCGTACCCTCACCTCACCACTCCCAAAAACTTAGGGAGCGGAGGGGTGGGTCATGATACATCGCACTTCTTATGGATTAATTATGCAGCTAAAAGTTTACACCAGTTCTCTAGATAATAACAAGCTAACAGAAGTTAACACCTAAGATTTCAAAGTTCCATAATGTTTCTTGTAGGAGGCAACACCCATACAATTAAGCCCTGCCCCTAGCTGGACACCAAAACAACAGTCTACAGCTAGGCTTCAAATCCTAAGCGCTATTACAGGCCTGCAGGAAGCTGGCCCTTTCCTAACGGTCTAAGTCATATAATGTTATAAACTGCACAACACCGCAGCACAAACGAAAGCAATAGATAGCTGTGGAACTTTCGACTCTCGCGGATCGAGGTCGCTGATCAGTGTAAAATTTGAAYACAATTCTGGACTTGCTTAGCGAACTGTTCTTTGCTCTTCGTTCGTTCTGCTTGGTACAAGCTGGAACACGAAGCTTAGAAGGCTACTCAGACTATCATTTGGGATGTGTCGTATCTGAATCTGGCGAATTTCTAAAGCCTATTGATGTTTGTACAACGCCTTTATGGGCTTAAATATATGCACACACCGAGTTGGTCTGACTCTGGTTTCCCAAACCGGTAGCTCCAACTTTTGCACAACTTATTAGCGAATTTGCATGTTCTTTTTTGAATATATCTAAATACCTGCACCTTGCCGTCGAGATGGATATTATCGAGTTGAGCTGAGGTAAGAATACCACTCAGAGGAAGTTTCTGAAACAGTGTGAGCGCTATAACGCCGCGACTATATTAAATTTATCAATGGCAGGTCGAGCGAACCAGCCCTTTATGCATAAGACTAGGCACAATATTTCCATCATGTAAAATATCAAGTATTAATAAACATTAAAAATACTCTGATACCATACGAAGGAGTCTTCAAACTTTGGATTAAAATATATTATTACTTACTGGTTTTGGATGAGTTGAATGGTCAAAGCACTCTTTCCCACACCTCCAGCTAAGAGAGAGAGAGAGACAGGGACGAAGAAAAGACCAAAAAGTCAGTTGAAAATCGTGTTCCATTATCGCAGGATCCAGGGCTGAAAACCTTCCAAAAAATTCCATTGGGRTCCCAAAAAACTTACCTCCCACTACAACTAGTTTATACTCCGTCATGTTCGTAGATCACGGCGTTCCCGTGGAGTTTCAAATTAGTTTCTGAGTCTGACAAGATGTTGATCTGAAAGTAAGGTGGACTCCGATCAGAGGAAATACCTCGTATTGTTGAGTAAGGTCGTGGCCTGTTTGAAATGCAATGCGCATGTCTTACCCATTCAATCCGCTGTACCAAACACCTTTTATATATCAGCCAACTAAATTTATCAACCAATCAGATTCCTTCTTATATAGTGGCTATTGTCTTTTTCGCCTATCAACAGAGTACACTGCACATCTGGAAGGAACACAGGCAGCCCAAGCTCTGTTCTAGAGATGTACTTCTAGAGAGAATGTATGGGGAATCGTTTTGATCGTAATGTATTATATATAGAAATTTAAGAGCAAGATTTACCAACCTTAATTGACGTCTTCATTTGTCGACTTTTATGCCCCGTGCTCAATTTAAAGCGATTTCTTAATGTTATGCAGGGGCGGATCCAGGATTTTGTTAAGGGAGGGGTGCTACGCACAATGTTTATAACCCAGGGAGGGGTGTAACCCTTAGAATCAAAGGCAAAAAACAAAATTGGTTATCTTCGAAGTAAGAGCCCAAAGTGTAACCAGGGAGGGGTGCGCACCCCCTGCACCCCTCCCCTGGATTCGCCCCTGTTATGAGTCGCCTTAGAATATATGACAACGTGGATAAAGACCTCAACTAATTATTCAATTTCTGGTTTTCTGGTATTTACACCTGTATATAGAGACGTTTTTTTAAAAAAAGACGAAAGTCCGTATTTGTCAATCCTGCAAGATTCGGTATCAAAATAAACAGTGTATTTCTTTAGTAATATCCTGCCATGACCTACTTGCAA
>NW_022258272.1:0-15018 GCF_009602425.1 Actinia tenebrosa
TCGTCCGCCATATTGGATTGCTCATGAAAATAGTCTCTAATGCGCATGCGTCCGGTTTTTCCGCTCTGTCGGGTTGGATACAATAAGATTTACCTAAGATTTCAAGGTATAATCATATGGCATCTGCTTCACATAAATTACCTGTAATGATTCCTGAAAAAGTCTTAATCTTCCATACCCACAGTTTGCATCTGATGAATCAACCAATAGAGCGACTCTGTTGCCTTTGACAAGGCCAAAAGACTGTTAAAACAACAAGGGAATGGTAAGCATTAACCATTTTATTGGATTCACCATCATTGGATACACCAGTGACACAAAGTAACCATAATAATCTATCTTCTTTAGAAACCAGCTTAATTGTGTGTGGGTGTAAAAGGTGGAGTGGCATTAAGACGTTTGCCCTAATCACCATTGTGAGTCCTTAACAGCCTTCACTTATTTGATTAATACAGGCACCAAATAGTAATAGACTTTGTTTGATTTATTATGGTTTTTCTCTCCCTTGTCACAAGGGTTTTTCCAAACATGTGAGTTACCAGAGAGTAGTGTGTGGTGAATATTAAATGAAGTGGTAGTATGTTTGGAGTGAACCTCACAGAAGAGGTCATATAAAATATGATCATATTATATATGATCTAATTTATATTTTTATTATTTTAGAGACTATTTTTTATTTTTAGTTTTTTTAACATTTAGTTTCTTTATGCTATTTCTAGCAGGACCCCCATTGATAACAGCATTATTGTTAAAGGGTCTTTATCCTGCATAAATATTCATATTATTATTATTATTATTATTATTATTATTATTATTATTAAGAACTGCCTACAATAAGTAATGTTTGTAAAATATTATTATTTCATTATCTAGATGCTAAGCATTTATACTGTACCCTTCTACTGCCTCGAAGTAGCCAATTTATTCTTTCTTGACAAAGATTAATAACATTATTAAGCTTAAATTCAAACTCTTGAAGCTTTGCTTCATCATATTTGATGTATGCTGTGTCAGGATTGGCATCAGATGGTGGCCTGCCATCAAAATAATACACAAATATGTTAAACCTTAGTTAAAAGTCATAATACTGTATTTATTTGTTTGCCCATTCATTCATTTATTCATATATTCATCCTCATCCATAGATTTTATCCTCTTTCTTCTTTCCACCCTCCCATCTATCCATCCCTCTATTCTACCATCCATCCATCTTCTATCCCTCCATCCCTCCATCTCTCCCTCCCTCCCTCCATCCCTCCCTCCCTTTCTCCCTCCCACCATCCCCCCCTTCCTCCCTCCATCCCTCCCTCCCTCCCTCCCTCCATCCCTCCCTCCCTCCATCCATCCATCCATCCCTCCCTCCATCCATCCATCCATCCATCTTTCCATCCATCTATCCATTCTTTCATTCATTTATTCATTCAAAATTAACTCACTTAATACGTATCCCACACTTGAGTATTTCATCTATAGTCAATGCTTCAGCATCAATACTGTGCCGCATCAGCCAGTCATTCGATGACTGCCCTTCAGCATGTGCTGCCTCTAACCCAAGAACTTCCTACAATAAAAGACAATAACATACTCCATTTACTAAAACAGACACTAACACCATAACTATCTACAATTACATGTATAAAAACAAACATATTATTAAAACCAATTACACTTTTTTCTAAAGATTTCTCTTACATTTACAGAAGTAAATAGTGAAGGAAAAATAGTTGATTAAAAGGATGATCAAGTAAAATAAAAGTTAAATCAAGTAAAATCCAGTAAAATAAAATTCAAAGGAAAGCATGGTAAACAATACATCAAAATTATTTACAGTAAACAAAGAGTATTTCTAGTTTAGTGATAAACTTCATACTCTATTCAAACGACACATATACATAAGTATATTATACAATTATTTTTGTAATAGAAAAAAAATAGTATATTGGAATAAAAGTTTTAGGATTTTCTCCTGTGCCTCAAGGGTTTTCTCCAAGTTTCCTGGTTATAATAATCCCTCCAATGTTTAAATAAACACTTCTAAAGTTCAACTTAACCATGAAATGAGGCCACCGGTTTATTAGCTAAAGATGTATAAAGTGCTAACCTCAAAACTTTAGAGATAATTTTTTTCAATCTCTTTTCTAGAATTTTAAATGAATATATTCTTGATAAGAGATCAAAATCTTGGTTTGATATTCAAGAAATATTGAGTATATTAAATTACCTAGTTTAAATATAACAAAGGACACAACAGATATAAACAAAAGTAAGAGAGAGATACCTTGTCGTCCTCTTTGGGTTGGAATTTCTTAGATTTGTTCACAATAATTAACTTGATATGCATCTTTGTACACGACAAAACAACTATACCCAAAAAATTGGGCTTTTTTCAATAATTTGAACTCAGATACAATTGAAATTAATACATTTGGAAGAACATTTTTGGGAAAGATGTAGCAGAAAATTTGGAAAAAATGTAATGAAATCTCTTAAAAAATACTTTTAAGATTACAATTCATTCTTTCCATAGCAATTTTTTACAGATTTTGTAAAATTCACAGGTCTGATTCTAGTCTGTTTGTGTCACCTAAACAAGCTTGGTGTTTCTAAGAGAAGCTTTAATTTATTCACAGTTTTACTCATTAAATATTCAAGACAGATAAAAGTGTATGAGAGGAATAAGTCATACTAATCATATAATAGACAGCTAATTAGCATATTATTGACACAGGGAACCCAGCAAGAAATTTAGTGACCAAAGTTAACCAATTATTACTTTGAGTGTAATTTTTCCCCCCAAAGACCACAGACCATTTAGACTCTTAGCTTTGTTATAATTTTTTTTTCCATTTCAGACCATGTGTCATTCCCTAGAGTATCATTTTTTGTTTAATGGCTGCACAAGAGAAAACACAGTTTTTTTCCATTTCAGACCATGTGTCATTCCCTAGAGTATTATTTTTTTAATGGCTGCAAAAGAAAAAACACATGAATATGGATAAAATTCAAACAAAAAATGTATTATAGAATTTTCAAAAAACATTCTTTGTTTGAGCTAAAAATTCATATAAGTCTCTTCATAAAATGCTAGATTATCATTAGACAAAAACATAATAAAGAAGGGCTTTTCTAACCTGTAGATCTGTATTCTGCTTGATTGAGGTAACAGTCAGAGACCTCGGAGGTAGAGCATCAATAGTACTTAGCATTTCCCATCTCGGTTTTTCCATCAATTTTGTTTTTTCTTCTGGGTAACTACTTTGACTGTCTCTTCTTTTCATAGTTACACGATGTTTTGGTTTCGACTGCCAAGAAACTGGTCTCTTTTCTTTTTCTTCTTCCGTTGCTCTGCCATGATGAACTCTGACGGCTGGCTTGGCAGACTTTGCTCTAAAAATTTTGGGACAAATAAACAGTTTATAATCAAGTAAGTGAAAAATGAAACAAAATCAATTATTTATTATTATTATTTGTTATAATTCTGTATACTAGAGTGTAAATAATTAATCCGTGAAACACTAGTTACTAAATAGTACAAAATAGTGCTAGTTAAGCAATAGAAAACAATCGAATTTGCATGAAATTTTGCTATTTAGTATTACTAAAGTTTCACGGTTATATTGTTTGCACTCTATTAAGCATGAATGGAAATTTTGTCCCATTTAATTTTTTACATTTTTCGTTATCTCAAAAAAAACTTTCCAGAATTTTGAGTATTTAATGAGGTTTCTTTTAACATGTTCAGTTTTCATTATCGTAATAAATAATTAATTGTCGTGTACTTGCTGGAAACCACAAAATAAGAAGCCTGGATCAATTCAGCTGTCAAAGTGTCAGGTCACTAAACAAAAACTAAACATTCATCAAAAAAGTTTCCAGCTTTTGACCAAAATTCTGTAAAAAAATTACGGATAGATTTTCAGTACTATTTCTTTTCTTCTGTGGGAAATATAAATTTCTGTTTTTGCATAAAAAATTCAAAGACACAAAAAAATAAAATAAAATATATATTGTTATGATGTTGGTTGGCTGTGCATAAAAATACATCAATATTAAAAGGTACAATGACAGTTAAAAGATCAAAGACTCTACACTGTACCCGTCAAAGAATTGTGATAATTTTGTTATTTTTAAAAACACAAGATTAAAGAGAGATAAAGTCAAAACATCAAAGATGAAGTCTACACTTTTCTACCTTGGTTGTTTTGGTCTTGGGACTTCGATATCCGAGTGCGTTATACTCCAAGACTGTTTCGGAGGACTAAATAAAACCACAATAAGTTAAAATAATCATAGATAAGTCTTGTAAGTGAAGATCTAAGGTTTCTAGCAACCGAGGAATACCTTTCAATTGGTTTTTCTTCGCGCGGATTTTCAGCTTCACTCTCAGATTCCGAGCTTGATGAGCTAGAACTTGAGCTCGAACTCTTTCTAAAAGCTTTAAAAATCTTTTTCATTGTAGTACCGGCTTTCTCATATTATCAAAATGGCAATCATTTGGTTATTGGGATTAATAAAAGATCGAGTTTGTTTTAGAAATTCCTTTAAGGTTCAGACGCCATTTTGAAAACTGTGCGTTGCCCTGGGAGCTTATGAACAACAAGGGAAGGGACGGGAGAATTGTAGGGGAGGGTCGGAGCCGCCAAATTTCCTCAAATAATCTCGGGATTTAGACTTAAAATTCTGTCAATGAAGTCTTTATTTCAGACTAAAAACTTGTACAATTAAAGCTTATTATAAGTTACGAGAGAATTATCAATATTTCTGTTGAATATTTTGTATAAAAATTTTATAACTCAGAAGTAGATTTGTTGAGAAATCCAAGACTATAATTTTAGTTTTAAAAAAGTAAACAATTTTATTTTTTCTTCTATTACGTAGAAAAATAAGCAAATGAAGATTTATTGTAGTTTTATGATAATGCATATGAGGTAGTTTTAGAATAAGAAAAAGGCATAGAATGTCTGTCAATCAGTATTTAAAGTTAAAAACATTTTTTAAGTTGAAGTTGAAAAAAAAAATTTTAACGAATAAACTTATTAGAAGAAACTAAAACGTACCGATAATTTTCCCCATTCGTTTATATCTTTTTAGAGTTTACGGTTTTATTAACGTAATATGAATTAATCATTTGAAAAAAGTTAGCACAAAAATAAATCATAACAAGCACACGAAATGGTGTTTTTTCTCCTCTTTTAAAACTTGTTTTTACGACTTTCCGAAGAAAAAAAGAATGAATAGTTACTGGTTAGCAAAGCATGTTATGATTTCCTTTCATTCATTGTGGGGGGTGAAAAGCAAGAAATAACGTAAAAAAAGTAAAGAAACGTTTGTTCTCATACATTATAAATGTTAAATAAAACACTGATTTGGTCGAATTTGTCATGAATTTTTAAGTAGTTTTCTTGACTTCGTAGAACTAACTAACCTAACTTTGATTATGGCTCAGTATTGCATAAATGTTATGGCCCTCTTGTCACCCAATCGTAAAGAGTGTCTTTAACCTTTATTATTCCTTAGCCAATGAGGAACCTTTTCTTTAAACTCTTAATTGAAAACGTCCAAACTATCAATCATCTCCCGTGGATAGATAGTGTTGTGTTCCACCGCGCTTGCTGTGTACAAATAATCACTGGATTTGCGAAGCTATGGACTCCGGATCGATCCTGCACTAACTTCCCAACAAAACTGTTAGAGTGAAAAAGATATGGATTTGAATAGTTTAGCAAAAAGTTTGGCCCAAGTATGGATGATCTAGCTAATTCTGCTGAAGCCGAGGGGTTATTTTCCAAGCGGTCTTCGTCTAATATCCTATCGGATCCTAGGATACTTGAACATCTTCGTATTGTTGCGGAAGAAGCTCAAAGTTCTGAAAAGAACGATGAAGATTCCGAAACAGAAATGGTTGTTAATAAGCGAGAACTTGCGGAGAAAATCGCAAATTATAACAAGAGAAATCAAGGGGCATTTCGTCTGGTTATGAAAGAGGTTAGTATATTGTTATTAAGTAGTGAAAGATTTTCTAACCTAGTTTTCTAATCTTATAACAACAAACTAGACTTAAACTTGACCTGCAAATTCTACTAAAAACTTTTCAACTCTCCTAGTCTTCTATGTAAACTATAATATTTGAAAATTTGTATCTTATTTGAACTGATTCCGTGTGTGTATTCAAAACAATATAATATACGTTTAATACTTCAAAAATAATAAGTTTTCTGTTCTGCTCGAGTAAGAATGTTAAGACAATCACACTCCACGAGACGGTAAAGAGATTTTCACTTTAGCTCGTCAATCCTAATTTGGAGTGTTGTCTTTTCTCGTTCTTAGTCGTTAAATTGATTATCATTTGTGACGCATTTTTATGCTTTTAGGACCTAAACTTCGAGGGAGCGTTGAGGTTTTATTTCGAAGATGGAAACGAAAAAATCACCAAAGCCATAAGATTGACAAACAAATCCCTTGTCTCTGAGATATTACCAACTTTGATTGAAAAGTTTAAGCCAGACTTAGAACAATCTAGTCTGCTCCGTAAAGCAAAGCTGTATGAAGTTCACGATGAAGACGATAGAGAAGGTAAGGACAAGATTCATATATACTTTAGTTTGATCCGAAAACTTTTTTCTCGGCTACAATAAAATTAAAATAATAGTCATAACTCATGCTACTTAAGTTTGTCTACAGTTGAATGGCTTTCGGCTCAATCTTCTTTTTAAATAGTATCAACTCATATCGACCA
Organism: Actinia tenebrosa; assembly: GCF_009602425.1. Next base: position 6,737 of record NW_022258272.1, read on the forward strand.
AAAATCAATATTCTAAGGATATGAATTTTATAGTGGTTTCAAATTAAAATTCATGAGCTGAATAAATGCTGTCTTGTTTACTCAACTTTCATTCCAGCCATAACTTGGTTGAAACGTTAGGTTAACCGCGTTAAAAAACACCAAAAAGAGCTAGTGAGAGCTAGGTATTGATTCAAATTTGGACACGAAGAAATTTTATATAAAAATATGTATCTCTATGTATTGTAGATACTGTAACTATGGAAATCATAAGCTTGTCTCACGCTGCTCGTGATTTTAAATGATTCTATTCTACGAGAATTTTTAAATATTTTCTACTATACCACATTTCCGGTTAGCTATTTTTACAACACGAAACGTCAATGAAAGCTCCTTTCGTCAGAAACCCTCACTTTTTCGTAAAACACTTGATTGTTTTGAGGACGAAAAGATCTCTGATCTTTGGTCTTTTGCTTCGTAATATTAATTTTTTTCGCTTCATATTATGTCTACCGCGCTAGCTAACATTCACGAACAATTGTTTTTCTTCCTTTTCGATATCTCTTGTTTTGTTTACAGTTAATCTATGTTAGAGCTTTTTAAAAAACAATTGTCTTCAAACAAAAGCGCTATTTCACGCTGGTTTGCTTCCATGCTTCGAGCGGAATCACATCCCGGGCAACCGTTAATTATTTCTTAGTGCGTTTATAACTAATCCTCCTTCAACTGGTGTCGAAATCTATTTGAAAATTTGTGGTAATTTCATTAAAACACTTCGAATCTCAACAAGATTTTTATCATTATGTTCTCAAGTGACTCTTATAGTTTTAAGTCAGCTTTGTAGTCTAAGATCTGTTGAGCATTTTAAGACTGACAACAAAATGATGTGTTGGGACTGACAAATTTCACTTGTGATAGATTGATGACTCATTTTCTACTTGAAATGATTAGGAATTATTCTTATTTTCTTCGATTTTTATTCCTTTTTCCAACTTCATTTAAAAATTAATTCAAAGTAATCCCCTTTTCCTCTTCAGTGCACTACTTAAGACTCGATTTTGCAATTGTCGTTTAGAAATTTGAAAAACCTTTGAGTAACCATTTAGGCATTTCATGTACGACGAGGAATGAGATATGTCAATGATATAAGCCTTAGTGATAGGTTAAACACATGTATGTAATCTTACCTTAATAACTTGAAGGTATATTGTGTACATAATGCTGGAGCCATAAAAATTCCTTTTTAAACTATTTTATGCTCAATTTTGCTGGTTTTCTTTCATTTTATCACCCTATTAGACTCGATATATCTTTCTTTTTTTTTATTTTGTGAATAACGTCGTACACATTTTTCTTTTAGCGTTTTGTTTTTTTCTTTCTTTTTTTTATTTTTTTATTATGTAGTTCGCGTTTTTCTTGACTGACATATGTGAAAGTATTAAAGGATCATCAGTGCGGTAAATAACTGCGGTAGATTGACCCACGCCTATTGTAACATCTGCGTGACAACTGCGCTAAGATTACGTCTTTGATAACTGTGCGCAACTTGGTTCTACGATGGAAATATTTATTTCATGATGTGATCGTAAGATTCAAATTTCAGTGATAGAAAAGTTCATATGGGACTGCCCTTGCGTGCACTAGACTATACATTCATATACTGACATTACTGCCCTTGCCCGCACTAGACTATACATTCATATACTGACATTACTGCCCTTGCCCGCACTAGACTATACATTCATATACTACACAAGGGCAGTAATTGTAGTATATGAATGTATAGTGTACTGAGAGCGCGCAAGGGTTGTAATGCTAGTAAATCAATGTATCAGTCTAGTACAGCAATGTTAGTATATGAATGATAATATTAATTATAAATTATAAATATTATCATACACTTGCATTACTGCCCTTGCGCGCACTAGACTATACATTCATATACTTACATTATTTCACTAATTCTCTGGTGTTTTATTCGATTCCCAGCTGATGAAATTTGTCTAGATCCATCTGATTACCCTCTAGACATCGCGCTTAGTGCCAGACGTTTCCCACGATTCGTTCTACGCTTAGAGTATGAACGACCAACCAAGATCACATCCCCGCAGCTAAATGGCATCACTAAGCAACAAGAGCCAAGAAAAAGTTCCCTAAACTCTTCCGTTACGAGCCTGAAAAGTGCGGCTAGTGATGGCAGCTCAACCAGTGGATCGACTCAAATGAGCAAAGATAGTCACAACAGTACCTCCCTAGGTAGTAGATTCTCTCCCTCCAAGAGCTCAACGTCTTCAGGTACGCCTACCTCAGGAAGAAAGAGCCAGGTCGATAGACCGTCAAGCTCGAGTAGCGATCGCGGGAAGAACTTCTTCAAGAACGCGCCGTCACCAAAATCTGCGCCTGGAATGTTCTTCGACGGAGTAGGTTCTGGTAAAGATCAAGATCGAAGCGCGCATCAAGCGCACAAGGGTTTCCGCGTCAAACATCAGAGAAAACGTTCATTTGGATCCCTGTTAAAACTAAAGAAAAATAGTGCCGCAAAGAAAACAGTCGAGTTATCGACCAATCAGCTTGCCCCTGGAGTCCTGAAGGTTTTTGGCGGTCACGTTTCTCCTGGTTCGAATTATAAAAGCGTACGAGCTACAGAACTTACCGCCGCTGCGGAGATCGTGAAAGAAGCGCTAGAACGTTACTCCCTTGACAGTTCGAAATCCAATGATTATGTCCTCTGCGATGTGATCGGGTTTTTCCCCAGTACTGGCAATGACACAAGAAAAGAAAACGCGGTGAACGCGCAATCGTCGGAATCAGAAAAATGGATTACAGAATACTCTAGGGTTATCGGAGACCAGGAAAAACCCCTGGTTCTTCAGCAACTTTGGAAGCCCATTACTGGCTTCTCTCGGCGGTTTGAGCTTAGAAGAAAGATCGAAACGCAAGAATCGAGCTTTTTTCAGCCAAGAGGCAGTATTGCGGTCGTGAAAGCTGCCTCGGTGCGCGAAGTCAAAATGCCTCCCGCGATTAAGGAGGCGCAGAACAACAAAAGAACCGTCGGTTCCTTCGGCCATTTTGAAAGTTTTGGGACCGAAGAAGGCAGTAGTTCGAGTCGCCCGTCCGTCATTCTATCTCCTTTTCTTCCGCCAACAGACACTCCTTACTTGTTACTAATCAGAGGCTACGCTATCGCTGAAGATCATCTTTATTACAGACTCGATGAACAAATCGCGCTTATTGGTCGTCATAGCAACGCCCCTGGTAACGGTAGCCATGGTGATTATGACGAGCATAATCCTGATATCAGTCTGTTTGCACCGGATGTTCTTCCTCATCATTGTGTACTCAGTAAAAAGGTCGAAGCAGACGGTGATTTCGACTTGGAAGACGAATGTGACGTTAATTTTGTCGTCTGTCTAGACCCTAACAAGGAAGCGAGCGTGAAAATCAACGGGGTTCCAATCACCTCTCCTATCAAACTATCCCCTGGGGACCTTATATCCCTGGGTGCTCACTATGTTTACATGTTTAAGGACCCCACACAGGTCCTTGATAGCTCTTTACAACTGAACTGGATGAACGTTCTGCAGAAATTCCACGAGATGTCCAAGAATTTCAAAAGAAGTGTTTCGGAAACGGATACCATAGGTTCTGAGACTTCTTTAGAGAGAACGCAAGAGAACGATGGAAAACTAAGGCTGATTTATAGAGTAGAAAATGAAGACAGATTGTTAGATACGATTATGAGTTTGTCGCAAGAGGACGGGTATGAGTTAACACCAGCGTATCTTCTAGTCTTGTGCATTGAACATTCGTCTAAGTATCACAAGGAGATTCAGACTAGGCGATTAATGGTTAAAATTTCAAATGCTATACAAAGTGTGGCCTGGGTAAGTTATGCCATTCTTTGCTGCTACAGTAAATCCTTTGTTTGCCTTGCTATACTAACTATAGAGCGTTTTCACATGACGTTGCACAGCTGCCATTTTGGTGTACCTTTGACAATAACTTTGTCATTAGTTTCTTTTGTTAGGTACGCCAATATGGCTGCCATCTCTGTTGTCAGACATGACGTCACAGCCGCCATATTCGTGCACCTTTGACAATAACTTTGTCATTAGTTTCTTTTGTTAGGTACACCAATATGGCTGCCATCTCTATTGTCAGCTAACGCTCTAGGGAATGAGTGAAAACACTCTATTATATCCATTCTATCTATTCTCCACCGTGCTAACCATTGCTTGCCCGTCTGTTAATCCATTAGTGCAATGCGTGTAATTCGAAGAGGATCTTGTGTCCCATTGTGCAGCACCAGCCTAGCTGAGGGCAAAATCTCAAATAATAAATAATAATAATTGTCATTTTTTACACTAATTCTAATCGTTCTTGTTTGATGTTCTCGATTTTAGGAAAGAACAACAGAAATGTCAAATACCATTGAAAAGTAAGTGATAAAGGTTTATTTAATACTCAGTGCACCAAATAAATGCTTTCTTTCCATCCTTCTGATCAATACACCGTTTTCTCAAGGTTGCGTGCGCATCCAATCTTGACGGGCTACGAAACTGAAAAACGCAAATTCAGTAAAGTTGAGAAGCCAGTTTTATATTTAAAGAGGAGAATAATCGATGTTATGAATTATTATCGAAAAAAATTCAAAGCAGTGCATGATAATACCTGTGTTCTGGATCGTGGCCCGTCAAGTTCCTTAAAATTGGATGCGCACGCAACCTTGAGAAAACGGTCTATTCGTGGTTCCGATTCCCCTTAGTTACCGTTGCTACTCTCTTCGGCATGACGTCGCATTCTCGTACCTAGACTCTACTCATTACACAAATTGTGACGGGAAAGAATGGGAGTGCTAATCAGCCGCTCGGAGACTGGGCAAAACATATTCTAGACAGGAATCAGTTACACTATGACGAAAAGCGAGCAAAAGCATCAAAACTCCATGTCTATTAAAGTGTCTTTGAGATGATGAAAATTGCTGTTAAATTGTGGGAATAAATAAAAATAATAAATATGTAAAAAGGAAAAAAAAAAGGAAAAAAAAAGGGGGGGAAAAAGGAAAAAAAATAGAAATGAAAGCTTGAGTAGGTAGACGTTTTTGGTCACCCATCCAGGTACTAACCCTGCCCCACCGGGCTTGACTCAGTGTTTTTTGGAAGCCCAAGGTTTTTCCCACTGGACCACGGTTCCAAGAAATTAACACAACAATAGAGGTGAAAACAATGCACCGAATAGACTAGACTTTTCAACTTCATACTTTCAACCGATTCCGTGCGTTGCAGAGATGCAAGGGGTCAGCCGATATGGTCTGGGGGCCGGCTGGTCTCTCCCCTGATGCTTCGGCTAGAACATTTTCTTGCGTAATTCGTACACCCAAGGGCAGAAGGATTTAATCGCCGTCAGGTCCGAAGTCCATACGCCGCCTCAGCTCTGCGGATGTCTCGGGGGTATGGCAAAATTGAGTCGAGTTAATGTGTTCTTTTTTTCTTTAATTGTGGTGGTTTTTTTTTATTTATTTATTTATTTTCCTTTTTTCCTTTTTTTTTTAATAAAAAAAATTTTTTTTAATTTTTTTATACACTTTTTGTTTTGTTTTGATTTTTTTTTTTGTTTTAGCATTTTTTGTAATTCTTTACTGGAATTGAAATGTACGGTGGCCCATGAGGTACATGCAGCAAGTTAGCCGACGAGTTGCATGCTGCAAATAATAAGAAACAAGTTGTTAAAGGACAGGCATTTCGAGCGCAATTTGCCGATTGGGACGGCTGCCTTATTTCCTAAGGGGCACAAAAAGAGTCTTTCTCATTCTATTCTATTCTTCTATTCGAGGAAAAACAAACACATTAAATTTCTATAATTTCTGTTTGTATGATAAACGAATAAAGTATATTGTTGAGTGACATTTTGCTGTTCGATCATTCACCAGGGATACGCCGCCAGATAGAGCCATGAGCGAATTGCTGCCACAGTTGAATCCCGTTATCTTCTGGATGTCAAACGCGTTGGAGATGTTTAATTTTTTAAAGTCCAAGATATCGCGTTACCTAGGTGATGCATCTCTTGTCAGTTCCCATGTTGACGAACCGCTGACCAACGCTGACGAAGAGCTGCTGGTCTGTCTGGAAGAAGTTGTGATGTACACTTTTCAACAGACCGTTTATCATCTTACCAAGGTGAAGAAGGACGACTTGTAAATATTTTTACAGCTTTATCAGCATCAAAATATATCTCGCCCTCTCTGCTCTGCTCTGCTCTGCTCTGCTCTGCTCTGCTGTATCTTTTGATTCAAATTAATGCTTGCGACTTTTAACCTTCGTGTTTTTATGTCCCAGGTGCTGTATGTCGCTCTTCCAGTCATCCTCGACACTAACCCATTCCAGTTTGACGACGACGACTCAGACGACAAGAAACGACCACAAGAAATCGACATGGTTATCAACATTTTCAACCAGACCTACGAAGCTCTTCACAAATGTAGCGTACACACAGACATCGTCCACCAACTCTTCGCATACCTTTTCTTCTTCACCAATGCCTCTCTCTTCAACACCTTAATGGAGCGAGGAGCCGGAGGCAAGTTCTACCGCTGGGCTAAAGGAGCGCAGATTCGTGGTAACCTCGACGCGCTTGAAAGCTGGGCATCTCAAGTAGGTCTTCAGGAGGAATATGTACATTATTTGACGAGACTCTCCACAGCCGCTGACTTACTGGCAACACCCAAGGTTCAACTATTGCAGGTAAAGTGGACACATGTTTATTCTTCGTTTGCACGTTACGTCATCGCGGCCATTTTGGTACCATTTAACAAAAGATTTCTCATTAGCATCCATTGTTAACAGTACCACAATAGCCGCCATGATTTTATCTTTTAACTCTCTTGGGAATGCTTGCAACCCATTAATAATTTACCATTTTCCATACATTGGTTGACTGGTCAAACGCAAAGCGCTCTAGCGAGGCGCCAAGGTACTTTCAAAGGATTATTAAAATTTGAACCTTGCATCCTCGACTGAATGCTTTGTATTTGACCAGTGAACCGATGTATGGAAAATGGTGAATAATGAAACCAGGGCAGTATTGAAAACAGTCGATTGAATATAAAACAAGGTTATGAAAAACAGAATCAAAGGGGTCTTGTCTTAGATCAGCCATGAGATTAACGTTTCATACTGGCGTTCGTTTTTTCCTTCAGGCCGACTGGACAACAATTCGTCGAGATTTTCCCGCGCTTAACGCGGCTCAAGTACAACAATTATTAGGCGAATACCAGCTGGGACCTGGAAAATCGCGTCCGCGCGGCTGGTTCCCGCCACCAGAAGAAGTTGAGCCTGCGCTTCGAACTGGTAAGTGGATACTACCACAGGAAACTCACATAAACCTTTCACATGCTTCTTAAATTTGTATGAGTGGGAAGCCTGTGGTAACCTGAGTTTTATTTCGTATTGAAGTATTATGATTTGATAATGTTCGCCTTCTTACCTTTTGGTAGCCCGCCTTTGCTATGTTTCGTTGTTTCCTGCTCAAGCACATGGCCACTGCGCACTCCACCCGTTCTTCTTATGTAGACGCCATTTATAACTTGTTTCAACATTAATATCTTTCAGCTGATATATTATTGAGCTTTGCCGATCATCCTCCACTGTCCTTACCGTCAACAAACTTCACATTTGACCTCAGAAATGGTCCATCAAGCCAGTTGTTCTACGACTATCTTGACTTTATTAAGCGTTCTTCCAATTCTGGTAGGTAACACGGCAAGTGTGACTTATGTCATGTCCTACATTTTACAATGATTTTTTTTTCAAAACGGTTTTTTCAGGTTTCCAAAATGCAGACTGGAAAACATATAAATCATCGAATAAGTAAGTATTAAGTACTATTCTAGTAAAGAGAATACGCCTGACAAGGATTGGATGGTCGGATAAGAATAAGAATGTAGTTGGAATGTATTGGATGAACGTATAGGAGGAATAAGAATGTACCTGAAATGGATTGGAAAACACGTAGAAACAAGTTACAATTGTAGTTGTTTTAAATTATTGTAATCTATATTTACTTTATATAACTATTCCCAAAATGTTTCAGCTTACAGAGACCGGAACCGGAAGTGCCATCTGTCATCGCACCGGAAGTTGGTTCACCGGAAGACCTGGATGATATTGATGTACCATCGGTTACTGTATCACCACCAACTCCTATGCCACAAGACGGTGAACGCAGTAAACAGCAGTTTTCTTTTCCCGCGACACAAAAGCACCATGGTAATTAATGGGAGGAGTTTGCTACAAATAGACGTCATT